>WEKW01011602.1:0-40677 GCA_013389905.1 Sula dactylatra | reverse complement strand
ACTGCACGGATATCAGCGAATAATCATATTGGTCCCTAACATGAGTATCATGTAAGGTCACAAAATCTGCTCATGAATTTCAATAGGATGCAAATGAATTCTTTCCCTGAGTAATTTGAAATTCAGCTACATAAAGCGCTAGGGCTGATTGTAATCATTTTACACTGCTTATATTACTATAAGGTCGTTGTTAGAATGGTGTCTCTGTTTAGTGCATAAAAATGCACTTTGTCAGGGGTCCAGGACTGGCACTTAAAATATTACTGCTACACAAAGAGACATGATAAAATAATTAAATTATTACATTTTCAGAGCTTTCATGGAATAGTTCATTAATTACTTTTTAAAATATGAACCAGAAAATATAAAAAGGGCAGAGGCAAGCTATAAAACCAACAGAAAAAATAACACTCAACAGGAGTGAATGGGTCTCTTGAAGACTCCTCTGACTCTTTGAAGAGTCATCTTTGTATTTTTCTGGTTGCTGACATAATGAGTACCGGATCCAAACCATAGCAGAGGCAACCAGTCAGACTGAATAAAGGAAACATAATAGAATGTATTCCATCATAAAATTCTGACTACACATCTGGGTTGACTGCCTTTTGATTTTTCTCCATTCCTGGACATATGTTTCTCTAAATACAACGTCCATCAGTTTCTAATCACTTTGTCCTGGAGGCATTTGTAGCTTTCCATTTATTTATTCTCTAGAGGAGGAATATCTTTAGTACCTAACATGACCCTCATTGTGACCTGACTTGCAATGCAAGAGCATGTACTGAGGAAACTATGCGTTCTTCTAGTCCAACTGATGTCTTCTTTTGCTCTAACATGGCCAGCTGGAAACACTTTCGGAGAATGGATCCATTCAGAGGAAGAAGTGTTTGCACATTTAAATTGAGACAAGCTGCTCTTTAGGCATCAGATTTTAAATTGAACACTTGGGCTTGACTCTACTAGTCTGATGAGTTGAAAGTATTCTTTTTATTGCTATAGCCCTTTCAGTAGATGCATTAATGCAAGACCCAGCCTATATTGTAACCAGAACCACAGCTTTGAATGGTGTTTTTCAACTTCTTGAAGAGAGAAACAGAAAATTAAAAAAAGAATTTAAATTCCAGCTGCACAGCTATTAAGAAGATAAAGAATTCTCTTTCTACTTAACACACCTGAATGAAAGATCTGAAATGTGGTCTAGAAAAAAGTCATTGAATATTTTAGATATTCAAGCAAAGTGGTAGCAACACCAAGAACCCCACTCTCAATTTTTAAGAGACAGTGGTCCAGAAGAGACCTAGCAGGACTGTAGTCATGAACAGATCAACCGAACTTCTTTTTAACTACAGCACTGGTGTTGGGAAGATATATTCCCACTTACCTGTACAATGTCTGTTTTAGGAATTTGGTCTTCCCGTATCGATGCTTTGTAATAGCTTTGCTCAAATTTAGGTACATTGTCATTCACATCTTGTATCAAAACTGTCACTCCACAGAGTGCTGAATTCAAGCCATTTTCAGCCAAAACTGAAAAATGTATTTTATTCTTAACTTCATAATCAAGAAACTTCGGCTCTTCTACTGTGATTGCACCTGGTTTATTAAAATAAAATTTCAAAAAAATCAAGATGTGACATACGTATTCAAGAAAAAACACACACAAATGCAGTTATGAAGTCCCTAATATATATGGTCTCCTTCAATGAACACATGACAGAATTCCAGTAAGCTCCCCACCGTGTCCTTCCTCTACCTAGCATCACCCCCCACATGCTAGTTACTGTACAAATCTTGGACAGCTAAGTTTTCACTGATCAACCACCCCACTGGCAATTTCCTGAAACCAAGCTGATTTACTTGTAGGGAGAGACAGGAGGAAAGTGGCTGCATGACGTGCTCCTTGACATTTGACAGTGAGCCAGCTGTGTCTAAGAGACTCTTGGCCCTCATCTGAGAGTGGCTACATCTATATCCAAATCTGCCAACAGCTGAATCAATTTCTATATTTGACTGACATACAGGTAAAACACTGACGCCTGATGCAGTGAGTGCCCCCTTTAACTGTTAGTCTATCAAAAATAATCAGTGAAAATTATTGAGACTACAAGCACAACTAGACATCTCCACATTAAACCTGAAATGTCCTTGGAAATCTATGGTCATTGTTTCAATGTTCTAGATAATATAGTAATATACTCAAAATTCTTCATTACATCTAAACATCCAACATAGTTCATTTGTATGTTAATTTCATTAGAATTCAAATTCAGTTTTGCATGGGTTTTTCAGTAATGGTGCCATGAATATCTATATCCCAATCCTGTGATAGCATAAGAACCCATCTACTGTGGCTGTCCAAGCTAGTGCTTTTTAGTTTTTATTTTCTAAGATAAGCAGCAATGATTGGCTATTGAATATGAATCTGTCCAGTGTTCAAATTCTGTCTTGAACATAAAGGTTTCAAAGCTGGCAGGTAGTCTCTCTTAAGCACAACACTTAAAAATTATCACATGCTGTATACAGAAAAAGCAAAAAAAGACGATGGCAGAAGGAATACACTTCATGAAACCAGAGAGTAACTGAAAGAATCTAGTGTAGACTGGAGCAAATAATCAAGTTTGAGGTATACCACCTAGAAGGAACAAGTGAAAGAACCAGAGTTGCTCATTCTAGAGAACTGCACATGAAGAAGAAACAGGGTAACAATCTGCAACTATGTAAATAGCTTTTTTACCTTTGTCTTATGTCTATTGTTACTGGCTTAAGAAGTAATAAGTTTAAATTGTTTCAACACACATTCAGATAAGTATGAATAAAAACTTTCCAACTGCCAAGACTTGTACAGCCTATTGAGAGGATTTGCAGAATTGCTATCACTGGAGGCTTTTAAGAACACAACAAACTTCTGCCGGGTTTAGGCTCAGCTGATTCCCTTTCTGTGTCAAAGGACAGACTAGTTCATGTCTTTGGGTCTCTTCCTACTATACTTTATATGATTCTACAATATAATAAATCCCCCTGGAATGGGACAAAGTCTCCAAAATGTGGTTAATTAACATCACTGCTTGAAAAGACAAATAGAGCAGACCTTTGCCTGTTTAGAATACCTAAGACAGAAAGGGCATCAATATAGCTCAAAAAACTTCTGCTATAGAAGCAATGGGAAGAGAGTAACTGGTGTCAAAATTAACACTGAGGTAAGAACTGCTCTTAAGAAGTCCTGAAAGGCTGCACTTCAATTACTGTTTTCTAAGAAACAGAAAAAAGGTTTCAGAAGAAAGGAAGCAGAAGAAACCACAAGGGCTCAAATATCTCAAAAGACGACTTGTGACATGCACTGCTATAGAAAACCCTATATTGTTTCTGAAGAGAGTGCTTATGAGACTCTTAAAAACATCATGTAACCATTTTTCAGACTGGCTTGTTAAAAAAAAGAGTAAAATCCCATTTGATTTTTTTTTTTTTTTTTTGGATGTGATATCGGAGAAGATTAACCTTCTTGGGGATAAACTTCTCTGGCTCTAAGATGTTCTTTAAGATTAATCTTCCTAGTTTTATTTCAGTGAAAGATTGACTTGGAAATCAAATGTATGCACTTTAAGTACCCCTCACCTAAACAAAACAAAATAATTTTAACTGTCCATCAACATCAAACATGATAGCTTTACAGGAGTACACCACTTGATGCCTAGAGGCTTCAGAATAATCAGTGATTAAAGCCTCCAGGAACTTAGGGAGAAAGCCATTTGTTAAGAGTACAACCTATTTACACTATTTCTGAGGAAAACTGCTTACACTGTCTGTGCCATCCCAGAAAGACTCCAGCTGTTTAGAAGCCAAAATCTTTTGCTGCAGATGTTTAGGAGCTGAGAGGCAACTGGAGTAGCTATGCTCTCTTACGTGCTTTAGATGAGAGCATGTAAACGGGAACGTGCCGCTCTCCTGCCATCAGAATTTCCTGACCGAAGAGCAGCTGAAGGCAGACCTGCTGCAGAATGCAAATACCATCGCCAAAAAAATAAACAAACATGACTTTCAGACTTATCAAGGTTTGCCGGAAACAAAGAGCATTAAACTCATTAAGGGTCTCATGCTTCCTACATTAGGAGTGTTTTGAAGGATTAAGTTTATTGATTTTTTGGGCAACTTCATGATGGAGTCTCAGCTTGGATTACAAAGCAGTAGTTTATCAACTCCCAATGCCTGGTGATCATTAGTTAATCAGAACTGAGCATTTTAAACAGGTATACTGGTGTTCAGTTTCATTCCATATCAAGTTTACAATAGTGCAGGTCTCTCCGCATCCCTGGTTTTACTAATGATTTATTCATTGTAACAAGAGAGTAATACTCTAAAGTTATCTACCCCTTTTTCTTGTGGTAGGAACTTGCTATGTTTTAGAGACCACAGCCTTTAAGACAGTTGAAAAAAAAAATATATTTATAAAAATGTACCTGTAATGGAGTGTATGGAGAATATGCTTTCCTTGTCACTGAAGATGCTGTATTTTATGTTTTTTCCTGTAAATTTGGGTTCATAAGCTTCTACAGTTAGAAGTGATGTACCTATGGAAGCAATAAGACATTTTCATCATGTCCACTTTAGAAGGTTTTATTCTAATTTTATATTACTGTGCATAATAGCAGATGCACAGCCAAACCCCTATGTACCAGGCTAGGTACTTATTCATGAATTAAAATAATAGACAATAAAAACAACTCCTCCATGACTTTCACTGCATTACAACTTCATGGGCAAAGCATTGTCTATCCCTCCTTGCCCAGTAAATTGCTCATCTGACCATGACTTCAACACTCACCTAAATAAAAAGATGAGTTTTAACTTCTCCTAATTGCAGAATCCCATGTGCAACTGGACCTACCTCTTACCAGAAGTTGTATCTATTCCTTTTATTCAGGTTATGCTGTCTTTGGTCATTTAAATCTCATCTTTTCATGAATTCTTTAAAGGAAAATAGTCCTTTTTTGGTGCATCATAGGAATGCATGTTACCCCTGAGTCACCATAAAAAGTTTATTTTTCCTTCATTTATCTGAATTAAATTTGAATTTTTGAGCAATATTTTAAATGAAATATTCTTAAAAATTCAATTAGCCACCTTCTGACAGAAAGAATGAAAAGATGGAACTACATGCATAGCTATGTGAGAATTCAAGCAGAATCCAAATTCAATGAAAAGAGCAATGATTTAATATAGAATACAAGAGACATGAAATAATAATCTTGTTTGAAATAGGATTAGATGAAAAATGTGGAACTGAATACATTATCCTGCTCAGAATCATCATGTTTAACAAAAATACAGAAGTCTAAAAAGCATTATCAAGATTTCCAAATAATTATTCTTTTCAAGTGAGTTCTGAAATTGTTTAGTATATATGGCAATTGATTTTAATGGGGTTAAATTGTTTAATTTAATTGTAATTGATTCCATGCAACTGTGATGGAATGAGGTTACTGTGCAACCTGAACTCTTCCAAACAGCATTACAGACAACTAGCTATTTTATTACATTACAAAGGGCGTGCTGTTCATCCTCAGTGTCCTGGATGTTGGAGGAAAGGACTTTATCTTTAGTGTAAAAATGAGAGGAAACATTGCTTTTAAAACTACCTGCTACCTTTTTTATTTTAGTGTTGTTACTTATTAATTTTTAAAAGCAGGAAATTTTGTTTTAAGTGGTTTGTCATTTGCTCCTAAAATGTGACTGTCAAAAGCAAAAATACGCTGATTTTGACAGATATACTTTCCTATACTAGTCAATATATTTATAGGATATTTACCAGAAAAGTTCTGCAAGTAAGATCCAGCCGTCCAGCAGGTGAAGACTGATATGAATGCTGCACTGGGTTTTTTAGGAACTAAGATAGGGGGTTGTAGGTTGCATTTGCATTGCCAGGCAACTTTGATTTACTACAGAAGCCTGCAAGGACAATCATTCATAGCATCCTCAGAGCAGAGTTAAAGATAAGAAAAAAATTCAAGGTCCGAAGAACGTCACTATTTATCTTCCAATGCCGTCAGCAGTCTTTCTGTTTGTTTGCTTGCATGTTTAAGAAGAAAAACTACCAGAAATAAAGGAAGCAGCAGCTTTTCTACTTGGATCCCTGTTTTTCAGGGTTTAGGTTAATAAATTATTACTCTGGGTCCTGAAATCCTAATCCTTTAAGTTTCATATTTTTCATATTTTCATGAATTGTTTTCAAAATTGTTTACAACTTCTTTATGGCAGAGAACAAATTTCTTCTGTTTCTGGTACCTTTCACAGAAAATGACTCCTTCAAACAGTGAATTTTTACAGTTTATTGTCAAAAAAATATGACCAAACTCTGAGGACTGTCGTGACACAAAAAGGCCCTATACAGGTAAATAGCAGAAGACAGTACCTATTCGCTGGAGCTCACAATTTCAAGTACATGTGATTCAAATATTGCTTCAAGCAGAGGGCAGAACATGTAACACTTAAACTGGAGAAAATTAAGAGAAAGGTAGCTTTCTGGCTGCAAAGCACACTGAAATGGCACAAGGATGAGATCAGCACTGAAGCTAGTGCAAGGAAGGAGGGACAACAGGATCATTGCAAAAAGCAGTCATATTGGCTTGAAATGCTATGCAATTGACTTATGGATTACTTAAGAATATTAAAGGAAGTGAAGAGTAATTTAAAATGTTTGTATTTAGGGTTTTTTCCAGTTCAATCAGACAACCTGATTGCATTTGGAAGTATCTCAAGCACTTTAAATAGCCAACATATCAACCTTTACATTGTGCCTGCTGACTTGCAACTGAAGTATGGCAGTGTGGACAGTATTTGCCTACCTGGCCAAATAGACTCAAGAACTTTTTTTGTACGCTATGTTTAGACATAACATATACACCAGAAATGAGCTACTGTATAATCTACATCATTGCTTTTCTTCTCTCTTCTGTACTCATTATAGTAGTCTCTTTTTCCCTCCTTTGTCTTCTAACCCTGGTTCATCCTTGCCATTACTTCTTGAGATCACTTAATTGCTAAATAAAGAAAAAGCTAACTGAGCATAAAGAGATAACTTACAGAATAAGAGGTGACATATTTTATATCAATTAGGAAAAAAAAAAGAGGAGTCAACAAGTTTTACTGATGTATCTGCCCCCTGTCAAGTTCTATGCAAACAACCATTCAAGTGAAAGCTTGGTGAATAATAAAGGTTTCTTTACCCTCTGGGGATAGCAGTGACTTGATTATTTATTGACTGGCTTCTAAGTGCCTGTTGTAATGCAGTTTGTAATATTTAAAGACATTAAATATTTAATATTAAACAAAAAGTAGAAGAATGGGGTTTTCTGAAGGTCATTAAACTTGGAGGTCAAACACAAAGAAAATCTGACCGCAAGGACCAATTCCTAAGGCGCTCACCCAATTGACAAGTTTAGACTAAATTAAAACTAAGGACCCTTGGCTTTGGCTTTTGATGTTTATACTATTCAGATTTTTTTATTCTTTTTAAAATAAACTTAGAGTTTTCCACTCTGTTAGTTAAGGTAGAAGTAAAATTAGGAGGAAAAGCCACATTTATTAATACCAGTTCTACAAATCATCAGTATGTAATGTAAATCTCCCCTGGACTGAATACATGGGTGTCATTCATACTTGTAGGGGTCCCAGGATCAAATATATCCTGTAAGCTAACTTCTATGAGAGTTTTAATTATAATCATGCTTTTTTCCCACTGAAATGTAAAATATTTGATATTTACTTACTCTTATATAAATAAGAAAATACTACAAACAGAGCCAAAACAGTATTAGTACTGGGTAAAGTCTGTCATACTCTTAAAAGAATCTGATATAGTTAGCAAATAGACTTTTATTAAATATACAAACTAAAATTTTGGGATGAAACCTTCCTGTTTATCCTGAAGCTTTGCTAAATTTCCTTTAATCAAAACAACTTAAACTGAATCTCATTTATATTTTCTGTAGATAGAATGGGAGAAAAGTCTGACTATGGCATTCTTTCCATATATAGTTCCTTGGGGCACTTCCATAATTTCAGGCTGAATTGTCTAGCCTGACCCATGAATGTATCTACACTTAGGAAAATTTAGGATTGGATTAGCTTATCTGTTGCCATAAATCTCTGGATTTTATTTTCTCTCTTTAAACAGATACTTGTTTCCTAACGAAACCTGGTGCCCAGCAGAGAAGGACCTGGGGGTGTTGGTTGACAGCCGGCTAAACATGAGCCAGCAGTGTGCCCAGGTGGCCAAGGCATCCAACAGCGTCCTGGCTTGTATGAGGAACAGTGTGGCCAGCAGGAGTAGGGCAGTGATCGTGCCCCTGTACTCGCACTGGTGAGGCCGCGCCTCGAATACTGCGTTCGGTTTTGGGCCCCTCGCTACAAGGAGGACATTGAGGTGCTGAAGCATGTCCAGAGAAGGGCAACGAAGCTGGTGAAGGGTCTGGAGAGCAGGTCTTGTGAGGAGCGGCTGAGGGAGCTGGGGTTGTTTAGCCTGGAGAAAAGGAGGCTGAGGGGAGACCTTATCGCTCTCTACAACTACCTGAGAGGAGGTTGCAGTGAGGTGGGTGTTGGTCTCTTCTCCCAAGTCACTAGTGAAAGGACAAGAGGAAGTGGCCTCAAGCTTCATCAGGGGAGGTTTAGACTGGATAGTAGGAAAAACTTCTTCACTGCAAGAGTGGTCAGGCACTGGAACAGGCTGCCCAGAGAGGTGGTGGAGTCACCATCTCTGGAGGAGTTAAAAAAACGTGTAGACGTGGCACTTCAGGACATGGTTTAGGAGGCATGGTAGTGTTGGACTGATGGTTGGACTTGATGATCCTAGAGGTATTTTCCAACCTTAATGATTCTATGATTCTGTGATTATTTTTTCTTAACTAGAAATCTTAATGCAGAAGTAATACAGGTTAAGCCCATCTCTCCTAAAAAGACTAAAACCCCAGGGCCTTGCCCTTACTCCCCTGGGAAGCCTGACAAACAGGTTCTCATGACACTTTCTGAAAATACAAGCCTGCTGCAGCAAGGGAGAGACAAAATTGAGAGCCCATGGCTCGCCTCTGGAATCACCCTGGTCTCTCTGTTTTAGGGACACCTAGGATCCAGGGCCCCCTTACATCACCATAATTGATTCTTCATGGGTAGATCAATGAAAAGACAGAAAACAAGAGATTAATACACATTGCTGTGACATCTGAACTGCATCTTCTGGAAGCAGCAATTCCCCCAGGGCAGAGTCTCCTTTGCAAAGTGACACACAATTAAATACTGTACATTGCTGATGCTAGTAAAACAGGGTTTGGAGGCCTTGGGGTATCTGTCACTCACATTCACAGAAAAATTCAATTTTAGCATATCCAAAACTACTTGTAAATCCTGGTCAAATTCATGGAATAAAGAACATTTTTAAATGTCAGGACAAATGTGTTTAGGGATAGGTTGGTTTGGGCTTNCATGTTTTTTTTTTTTTTTTTTTTTGCATTTGTAATAGAAGCAATAAAGGAAGCACTGGTTTAAAAAAGTTTAAAATACTTTAAAGAACTTCTTATCCCACAGATTCTGTACTCAGAGTGCTCGGTGTGGAGTGAAAGGGAAATATTCTTCTGACTGAGGAGACCTGAATCTATACCTTTCATATTTCAGGAGAGTGTTTTAACCACCAGGCTACTGCATGTTTCACTCTTTCCTCTTGGAAGCCTTCCATTTTTCCCAAAATCCCACATGTTTTTTGACAGAAAGTGAGAGAGCTAGATGGATGCTCTAGCTTGGTGGTTTGATCACTCATCATAACCTTTTAAAAATAGCCTGAAACCAAAATATTCATCTATGGCTAAAAAAACAAAGTCACTTAATTAAACAAAATTCACCTTATTGCCTATTTTCAATCTGTTAATTGAAACATCAGTATTACTCACAGAATTTTCTTTCTCTTAAAATACACTGCTGAAAATTTGGCTTGTAGTCCCTAAGTAACCACAGCAGTAATTACTGCAACAGCCATCTTCACCCTTCATTCTCTATTCTGTTTGTAATTACCCAAGAATATTGATTGGTTTTCCAAAATTATTAACACATTTCTTTTTTACTGATTCCTAATCAAATATATAGGCTGTTACTCAAGATCTAAGAATCCACTAGTCTCACAATACCCTTAGGATATAAAGGAATATTGCTTTCATTTTACTGAGGGAAACTTGAACTATAAAGAGGATAAATTACTTGTTCAAGGTGAACCTCATGAGGCAGTGTTTGAATCAAGAACACAGTGCAGGTCAGATCTCTAAATATGCCTGGTCAATTGTACAGTGGGATCTGTGGGCAGAAAAATGTGCCCCTCATTAGGATGAACCCATCCCCTGAAGCAGGAAAAGGTACTTACCATATGTAATTGACAGGAGGGATAACTACTAATATTCTCTGAATGATAAAAAGTAGACCAGTAATTCTCATAATTATATGGAATAAAAATAAATAAATTTGTAAGCAGCTTGTGACTGAAGCTGGTTTGTCTATAGGTAGCACTCAATAGCGTAGGCTCTACCTAGAGATACACTGCAGAAGCCTGTCTGAGTGACAATGTATCAGAGTCTCCAAACTTCTCTCCCCTTCACCTCATATTCTCCTTCTTCTGGAAAGTCCAAAACTTCAGTAAGGTTTTGGAGTATCTCTGAAAGCTACTACAGTTCATGAAGGGTTTTGCAAAAACAAGAAATGTCATCTTGCAACTGGTACACATCACTCATCTCATGTGGGCTTGTGTGTGTTGACAAGTGAAATGACGAGTAAATGCTGTCCACACATGATTGAAGAATTTTGCTAAAAGAGTGAACCCACTGATGCTCAGGGCTTCCCAGGCTGATGAATGGAAACACACAACCTTTGACACAGGAGCTTTCTGTTTAATGTGAGCATCACTGTTGTACGTGGGCAAACTCAAGAGCCAGGCAATGCCTCCAACTAACAGACCATGCTTCTTTTTCATGCTGGTGCACTGGAAAAGGGCAGACAGGTATTTGCTACATCCAAATTAACTTTTCCCTGCTGCTGCACAGGAAAAAGGTTTCCCTATACTATTCATTACAATTACCATTCCAAAAGGAGGGGAGATTGGCAACCGCAAGAACACAAATTGGGATTTGATGCCCACCTGCTGCACTGTTCTCAGGTATGCTTGCTTCATACAGGCTATGGCTGAACAAAAACTCCTCCTCTTGTTCTTCTGTAAAGATAATGACCATAGCGGTGGCTGTTCGAGGTGAGATACCTTGATCTGAAGCCGTCACTAGCAGCTGGGTACTGAAGTCCTTGGAAGCTAAGGGCTCCTGAAGAATGACGTCACCTGTCTTCGCATCAATCTGAAATACAGTTTCTGCTACATTCAAACTAAAAACAACAGCTCCATTTGATCCCACATCCATGTCCTCTGCTCTCACAGTAGCTACTGTCTCATTCACAGGTGTTTCAGCAGGCACAAAGGCCCTGATAGGATTCTGCAAAAAAATGGGATCATTGTCATTGACATCATCAACATGCACCACAACACTAAGAGTGGTGCTTCTTGGCAAATGGATGCTACAGTCACTTGCCACAACCCTAAATGTATACTGGGATTTGGTCTCCCGGTCCAGTGCCTTTGTAGTAACTATAGACCCCGTTACACTGTCGATAGCAAATGCTCCGAAGGTGTTGTCAATGAGGGAATACATAACTTCACCATTCAGGCCATCATCTTCATCAGAAGCAAAGAGGTCCAGGATGGCTGAGCCTTCTTCTAGGTCTTCTCTCACAGAGATTTGATACTGGGTCTTTGCAAACCATGGATTGTGGTCATTTTCATCCAAGACTGTTAGATAGAGCTGTGCAGTGGAGCTTCTTGAGGGACTGCCTAGGTCATGGCACTCAATTACGAGAGTGAAATTGCTGACGTCTTCTCTGTCTAAGCTACGAGTGGCCAGCAGTTTTCCTGAAGTGTTGTTTAGTGTGAAGTATTCTCCAACATTTCCACCTTTCAAACACATAAAAAATAAAATTATCACAATCGCTTTTGAAAAAAGAATCCCTTGTGAATATCACTATGTTAATTGCAATAACATGATCCAATTGCTCATACAGCTGGTGCGCTCATGCGCCTTTCACATATTTTATTCCTCTTATATGAATTAAAACCTGCATTTCATTTAAATCAGTGGGTGGCAATGACAGTAAATACAGAATGTCATATCAATTTACAGAGTGGCTATTTTGCCAGATGCATGTCTTCTTTCCCAAAGCAGCACACCTTATAAAATCTCCTGCAACTATGCTGCTGCATAGTGACCTCTTCCCAACCTTAGTTACAAATTCCAGAAACCTATAAAGCATTGCTGACAATTGTAATTACTTGCTCCTTGTTCTCTTCTACAAACCTGTCTCTTGGAAGTGAATAGTTGTGCAAGGTCTCAATTTGGGGGCTGTGGGGAGGTAAATATGAAGCAGTTGACAGAAAAGTCAGCATTTTTAGTAACAGTGAATGGCATACATACTTTATACCATGTAGAAAGACCAAAGGTAATTAAATTAAAGACCGTAAAAGATCGTGACATTAAAATGAAGAAAACATAAAGGAATTCATAACTGTTTCTTCAAAGAAAAATGTGGCTGTTACCACAGTAGCTATCTGCTCACATTTCAGCTATTGCTGAGAACCACAAACCAAAGTGAGCACAGCAAACTTGTATTTGTGCAAAGATATTACAGGAGGCTTTGAACAGCTTACATTGGCCTAGTGGACACGGGGAGAGTTTGGCAATATGAAAACCAAGTATGACATTACTAATTGCTGGGTGAAAGAAACTCTCATGAAATAAAATTAAATAAATAAAATTAGATTAATTCTTGTACTTATTTGCAAGGGTGTATTTACATTCAGAACTTCCACAACCATAACAAAAAGGACAAAATTATGCCTTCAAGATTAATGCCTCCTTCCAGCATTTGGTAATTTTTTGTTTTTCTTTTCTGTACGATTTCAAATCCAGAAAGCAGACTGAAAGTATGCCTGGAAAGTGCTTATTAATGCTGACAGAGGGGTGAAAAATCTTTTTTTCTCCACATGAAAGAAGCACATGGACAAGATGGGAGCTAAGGAGGCCTGGTAAAATCAAGACTAGTCTAAAACTTGGATACTGCTGTTTATATACTTCCTGATTTATACTAACAAAAATAATGGAATGTAACTTACCAATTATTTTGTATCTTAGAGCTCCATTACTGCCAGCATCCATATCTACAGCCCGGACAATGTGAATGACAGAAGGCTGTTGATTCTCTGGAATACGGATCTCAGAGGTGGGAAGAAGAAATGTGGGAGAGTGATCATTCTCATCCAGCACTGTGCAGATAACTGTCACCGTGCTCGACAGCAATGGGGTTCCACTATCTCGAACCAAAACTAAGATTAATAAAAGAAAGCAAATTTTATACAATGGTTGTGGATGCAACAATAGATGTACCTTAATAATAGCAGAATAGGAGAGTTATGTGTGCTATGCAAAAAGCACGTGCTTTTCTGTACCTGAAAATCTTACCACTCCCATCTAATTCAGACAGCATGAAAAAAGGTAACACTGATAGCAACACCACACCCATTCTCACTTCCTATTTTACAGGCACTCATAGATATTTCATACTGTTACCTTTAATACTGAAAACCTCCTGGGTTTCCCTGTCCAGTGATGCAGTTGTTATGAGCTCTCCACTGTCCGAGTTCATCTTAAATTTCTCATAACCAGTTCCTGGTAAGATTTCATACCGAAGCAACGAATTCAGCCCTTAAAAGCAGAATGAAAGTCTTAAAACACAGCCATTCTCCTCACATTCAGGTCTACAGATTTGTCTCTTTCTTCTCCCCCTCCCTGGGAAATGGGTTATGGATGAAATTTTTAATTCAGTGAGTAACTGCTGCTTCATTAGCACAAAGGACCCAAATTTAAAATTTGGATCTTCAAAATTCTTGTCCAGATGCTGCTTTCTGCTATGTTTTCCACCCACTGAAAGTGACCCCAGCAACATTTCTAGGCACTCAGGGCATGTCTCCAAACAAGTTGACATATAAACATGATGCAAGAGAGCATTAACTTAGACAGTGGAATCCATGCATTAGTCTTCTGTTCTCCCCAAGGTAGTTAGTTTATTTCTCAATAGGATGTCAGGCAGAGTCCTAGGCTGCTCTGGCAGCTCTAGTTCTCCACTTAACTTCACTCAGAGCCAATGCAAGTATCTCTGCATAGTACAACACCGAACAATATAAACACTCGGAGAAAAAGTCCACTTCCTGGCATGCCCACCAGTTCTAAATATTCATAATACTGAGCAGGCAGGTGCCTCAGTCCTGCCAGGGCTCACAGGATAGCCATCTCCTAGTTGTCTTCAACAGAAAAGGCAATTTGGTGGATATTCCCACAGCATATCTCAGGCCTTTTACACTGCTCTTGCTTGTAGCCAGTCTCTGAAATAATACTGCTTGGTTCTATAAAACATGCAGGATTTCCAGAAGGCAATGTTACAGAATTTCCTTCCTTCTGAGTTTTTCTGAGTGCCAATTCCATTCAGCTCCTAATCGGACCTGCCACTTGTATATAGCACCAGGGTATTAGCATTCCTGTCTTTCTCTAGGAAACAGGCTAAAACCATACAGGCTTTTAAAAACCTTTCTTTCAAAGGTGCCTGCCTGAGTTGAAAAAGAAATATGACTTCACATTCTTACCTATTACGGTTATAAAATAATTTCTTTCATATTTGTTCTAGTTTCAACACCCTCCTGAGGAAAATACAATGTTATCTCCATCACACTTATATGATTATTATTTATTATTATTATTTATTATTATTATTATTTACTGAGATGAATCCTACATTATACTTGAAGTGCTTGTACTATTGCACATATTTTTTTTTCCAAATTTTTCTAAGTTTCATTCAATCATTCTGTTTTTCCAATGAACAATCAGTCTTTTAGGACAGTTGGCACACCTGGAAAACTACAGCACTCCTAGTCATAAGAAAACTGCTATTCAGAGTCAAACACTGCCTGCCTGTTCTCATCTGCTGCAGTTGAAAACAGGACAATCTGCACTGGAGTTGATGGAGAAACACCAATCTGAGAGAAGAAACAGAGCCCACAGTTTTTAGCATCCCTAACTTCCTTTGTTTGCCTTTGAATAGCTTTGCTAAATAGTTGACAACACCACTGGAATTTGATTAAGAGAATTATTACTGACAATGCATTTGCACCTAAACTAAGTCAAGGGAGGGACATATTCATACAGTACATGGCAGAAGGAAAAATGAGTTACAGAAATCCTTCCAGCTTTCCAGAAGAAAGGAGAAAAATCACAGCGGTAAGGACAATCAAAAAGAATGTCTTGAAAGTTTAGGTTACCACCACACACTATCTGATCTGCCCATATTAGATATGATTTAACTACTTTTACAAAGATACTGACAGCTCTGCCTGCATTTATCTGTCCTTAATCACCAGTATGCTACAGATAGAAAAAAAGACACTCGACACAGCAGGGCTGATATTAACTATCAGCCTTACGCCCTCTGCAGCTGAACTGCTTCAACCCAGTGCCTTCACTGGCAGATTTCATAATAAACATTATTTACAGACAGTGCCGAAAAGACATACAGGTGCCATCCAAGTTGACTATTAACACAGTGTTGAAATTAAAACTTTTAACCCTTAAAGGACACAGATATGCGACACTTTATTTACATTTATTTACTGAGCACTTACTGCTTCCTTTCTCATATCCAGCTGCTAGGAGCGTACACCTAGCAGTAGGAGAAAGCTGCACACTCTGCCAAGAGAGGAGTGTGACGACTCTACCCATTCACATAGGATGGCACAGCAGCTGACATGTTTACACTTGATCCAACCCTTTGGTTAATTATTCACCAGTGCTAGTCACATTTTGGGGCCTGAAATTATACTCTGAAATGAGAAACAAAGTATTCTTCCTGCGTATTACAAGCCAGAAGAGGAGCTAAGCCCTTTCCTTGCCACCAGCCGGTGGCAAGGAATCCTTTTCCCTGCAGGCCAAATGGCAGGGTGGATGCATGGTGCCTAAGCTACAGCCAGGGAAAAGCGTCAGCCCCTTTTTCCGTTTCCACACCACAGCACAGGCAGCCCCTGTGCTCCCACAGCTTCTCAGAAGCAGCAGCCATGGCATTACACTGGGTATAGTTATGTCTAGTGCCAACACTGGTGAAGATGCAATGAGAACAAATGCCCCTCCGCCGCAAACCTAGGCTCAAGTTTCATCTTTGTAATACTAGTGTTGTAAAGACCGTGATAATCCATGAATACAAGCAAGATAAAATGTCTAGTGAATGGCAGTAAGCCCTATCTCATAACTCTAAGTCAGTGGTCCCTATTAACCTTCTGAGATTTTTCTCCTAAGGCTCCATACATAACTATTGAACCACAGAGGTGCACATCAGCTTAAAAGCAGACCTTGACAAACACTAGTTCAGTTTATTCAGAGTTTCTGCAAAGACATATCGAAAGACAAACCCTTGACCTATCTTAAATACGTTGCAGGTATCTTTGCTTTCCCATGCATTTTTTCCCGGCATTTACCTGAATCACACGTGTCTTTACATCTGCATTTACTTGTGTTGTGCTGTTAGATGTCAGCCTTGGGGCAGTGGAGAGCTCCCACAGCACAAGAGGACATAGAGAAAGTGAGGCAACCTAGAGCTGTGGGAAGTGCAGCTCCTGTTATGCGCAGAAGGGTGTTGGCTGAACAAGATGTTTCATGGATATCCATGTGAAAGAAAATTCAATCAGGGAATGAAGTAAAAAGACAAATAAAACAAAAGGTTTTGTGAAGGATGACTGATATTGTCAGTAAAAATGATTCCTCCCTGTGGTCAGTCAGGGAACATATGAAGTGAGAAAAAAAAAAAATCTGTGATGGGAGGAAAGTCCTCCACTGAGACTATGCAAATATTGCCAGGATGAGAACTACAATTTAAAGAGCAAATAAAAATAAAGTAAAAAATGTGATGTATAAAATAAAGAACACCATGCAAGGAGTTGCCTTATTCAAAAATTCTGTTCCAAAAACATAAGAAAAGTGAGTAGCATTATATTTATGTCTCCTATATAAATCCTGTTTTCTTACATTATGAGCATCACTTCAGTATTTGTTTGGAACAATGCTGTTACACACACATGACACAGGGCCAAATCAGGCAAATGTGAGAAAAAGACCCAACAGAACGACTGTGGTTACTGGAAAATGTACTTAAAAAAAAAAAAGGCAGGAAGGAACCATCAGCCACAACAGTGCTCCAGCCCAAAGTGTCTGCATAGGCAGGCGCACACTGTGCCACCCAGTACACTTGGAATGCCCTTCCTCTCCACCCTGCCAAGCCACCCCCGCTCCCTCCTCCTAAACGGCTCCCAGAATTTCCCTTCTGCTCTATTTCCCACAAGATGTGCAATAAATAAATATAAGGGACCGAGAAAAGAGGGAGAGGAATTCAAGCAAATTCCCACTTCTTTTCTCTATTATCTTGCAAATTTTTACTTCACATACTGCTTTTTGTGTGTGTGTGTGTGTGATCCACAAAAATAGATAAATACTTGGAAGAGCAAGGTACAGAGGTAGACTGTAATGCTGCTCAGCTGTCATGAAGATTTTCATAGACAGAGCTACCCACCCATTTCTAATTTCTAAATACTTTACATACTTGTGGGGAAATGTCTTTTCTATATAGTACCTCCACTGAGCTCACATCAGGCTTTTGCAATCAATACGTGCTCTACATTAAAATGACAAATCTTACTGAATACAGAAAATTATTTTGCTAACAAGATCTATTGTTTTATCTATTTTTTTGGATAGCACAACCTTAAACAAGTCTAAAGATGTGCAGAAAGTCAACAAACAGTAAAAAGAAAGTCATTCATAGAGCTGAGACCACCTTTGGGCCAATTGCAGCAGTACTGCAATATTTAATTCTCTTTCCAGATTTTATCTTTACTGCAGACCACAGACTCTGTGTAACTGCTTCATGTTACACCAACTGTATGCACTGTGTGTGGTATTACTTAAGCTAAGATTCTCTCCAGCACACAGGCTACCTGTAACGTCATATGCATTTTAGATATTTCCAAAGAGCAGGCAGTTGAAGAACTGGAGGGAATTTTTTGTTGCTTAGCAAAGACTCTCTCATGTTTAGTCCTTACCTGTGATTCAAAGAGCATATGAACCACCCCTTCTTACTCATCCATTCTGCGTGTGTTGGAAAAGCAATGCATTAACATTCTTATGTACGTAAAATCCTGTTTGAAATCCAGAGCGGCTTTCACGATCCCTTCACAGCTCAGCTAGCTGGAAAACCTTGGATGATAGTGCCCCTCTCCGGTCAGAAAAGATCAGTGCATATTTGCTGGTTCTGTTACAAAACCAGGATCCTTTTCTAGTGAACTGTTTTAAAATTATTCAAAACGCTCTGACTGAGATCAACAAAACATTCAAATATTAACTGAGTTGAACATTGTTTGCTGATTTATAACCAGAGCATTCTGGCTATCTTCAAATGAAAGCTATAGTATTCTGAGCTACTTTTGTGCACATTTTACATTTAATATACCAGTCAGAGCTGAAGCTACCCCAGTGTGCAAGTCAGAATACCACCAAGCCCTGAATAAAGGTTGAGAGTCTGAACCAAAAGCCATCTTTTGAAACTCAAAACTCATACATTACCTTGGGAAAAGCACAACGGCTGTACACACAAGCAGAGCAGGCAGCAAGATTTGATCGGTCTACTAAGGTCCACAATGAAATTAATAGTAAAACGACAGAAATTACCTGCATCTCTGTCCACAGCTTCCACCTTTATGACAAACTCCCCTGGATCTTGGTTTTCATGAACTGCAGTCTCGTAAAGTTGCTTCAGAAATACTGGGGTCTCATCATTTACATCAAGAACAATGATGGTTAGAACCTGCGTGGAGGAGAGAGCTGGGCTGCCGTCATCAAGAGCCATGACTGTCAAACTGTAGCGCTCCTGAATCTCACGGTCCAGAAGCTGGGCTGTAGATAAGAGTCCTATTTTAAAGAAAGAAGGTATTAAAAAGGTATTCTGGTCCAGATTAGGATCCCAGTTGTTCCAGCACTCACAGCTTCAATGTAGCATCACTGTACATGCTGTGCTACTGCTGCAAGGCTTCCAGACTTTGGAGTCAATCATTACCTGTGGTTCCCTTTAGATTGCTAATTGGCCCAGAAATACTCATTTTGACATCAAGGGAAACCAGCATTCATGGAATAGTCAAGTGAAGTTCAGAGATTCCTTTTTTTTAACTTTGGGCTTAACTTTTTAACTGTATTTAATTTAAATATTTGTCTTCTTTTGCACGTAAGTTATGCAATTAAGAGCTCTACAAATAAGTGTCAGCTCTATCACATAATGGATTCAAAATCAGAATAAGAACCAGAAAATATTGCAACTATGAGGGTGAGATTTGCATTTGTGTGCAAATGGTGTAATAGTTACAGAACTCATTCAGGAACCAGAGAATTTCAGAGGGCTGAAGAATGAAATTCATCAGCACTCTCAGCATCCACTGATCACGTTCCACCCACAGCGTAATGCACATTCCTTGATCTTTACTTTGCCTTTCTTCATGTCTACATAAAGCAACATATGTGTGTGCACATGCTTTAAGTATGCATCATGCAAAAATCAGAATGAGGTATTTCACTGCACACATTTTCTTCCCACATTCCTTAATGTGCTATTGGAAGGCGATCCAGTACATCTACACCACAAAGTAATAGTGCCATGCAGTAATTTTTGAGCTGAGTCTCACTGAGCTTGCCTACTGCACGTAGTACTGCCACGCTCACGTGGTGCTCTGCCCAAGGTAATCACCCCTGAGAACGATAAGTCACCTGAGTAGAGTACCATAGTAATGTGGTGTTTCAGCATTGCATTGTACACACTCCCAAATATTACCATGAGAAGCACAGTACAAGAAACTCTAGAGAACAGAAGTTATAGTACCTGTGATTTTATCCAATACAAATGCTTTGTTGTCATTGCCTGAAAGAATGTGATATGTAACTTGTCCGTTTCTTCCCTCATCAGGATCCTTTGCAATTATGCGGTGCACAAGGAAGCCCACCTCCACATCCTCCATCACATAGGAAAGAGGCGAAGACTTAAAACTGGGATTGTTGTCATTGATATCTAAAATAATAATTTTTGCAGCCAGGGAATCAAGCCTGCGATCAGTCAGATTTATTGCCTGGTCTGCCGCAGACACAGTAAGGATCACAGAATGAGTAATCTCCCTGTCTAGTGGAAAAGCTGTGGTCAAGGTGCCATACAAAGGGTGAATAAGAAATGGATTTACACCCATGTTACTCAGTTCTAGGGAATACTGTATTTTGCTGTTCAGAAAACTGCCATCTCCATCTTTTGCATTGAATGTGTAAACCAGAGTGCCAACAGGTACATTCTCCTCTATGCCAATCACTACAAAGTCATCTTGAAAATAAGGAGAATGATCATTCTGATCTTCTACATTGATGCTTAGGAAGACAGTGGTATTCTGCGGAGGATTATTATTATAATCCTTTATAATAACTTGCAAAAGGAAGTGTGAAGCTGTTTCATAGTCAAGTTCCTTAGAAAGAAAAAGATCTCCTGTCAAGCTGTCTATTTCAAAATGATCATCATCATCTTTAGCAATACTGAAATGCAGTTTCCTGTTAGTTGTTAGATGATTATCAGGCCACTTCAGAGAATTCAACACTTGCGCAGGTTTAAAATTTTCAGGTATGACAAAGTGCTTGAAATCTTCAGAGAAGACAGATCTCCCATTGGGAAGTGGGATTACCTGCAACAAAAGTACAAAGACTGCAGTATTTTCCCATTGTTATTATGAATAGTGTAACAAAAATTGTTTCTTTTAATTGAGAGTTTAATCATTTATTATTTGTGACTATACTTATCTTAAGTATGCCTCAAAGCCAGAAAACAAAATCAACATGCTCCATAAGTGTTCAAACAGTCCTTGGCCAGTCATTCCACTACTCTGTCTTTCATTCCCACATTAAAAAAAAGGGACAAGACTGCGTCTCACTCTCCAAATCACAGGGCTCCAAAGACAGATGACTTAAATACTCCCATCTCTGACTGTAGTCTGAAAAACTTCAACTGTCTTTCTACATAGGATAGCATCACAGGGACAGATGTGACAAAGAAAGCATGGTACATTATGCAGTTTGCCAAACACAGACAGATAGCTGGTTTTTTTTAAGAATTGTTTCTGTCATTACAGGGTTTCATTCATTATGGATTACTGCCATGTTCCCAGTTAATGCTTTAAAATGAAAGAATCTCTTTAACTGTGGGAACTGCATTTGTCTTGTCTTGACTGAAGCATTTTTTTCCAAGCTATCCAAAATTAACCATCTTTTGGGTGACATGAAAATAGCAGCCTCGGTGACATTCAACCTCTGATAAAGGAGCACACAGGCAGCCTGGACAAAGCAGCCCCACGGTGGCTTGATGAACAGCAGGTGGCTGGCTGTGGAAAGAGCACATGCTGGATTTCACACTCCCATACAGAGCAGCCTTGTATAAACCAGCACAAAGGAATAAGCTATCCTTATACTAGGTTACAGAAACAGAATTTAGAAAATTGAGTAACATAGTGGAGAAAAAAACCATATCTACTCTCTCCCACTTTCAGTCCCTCCTGATATTTGCTTATCATTCTGCCTACCTGCATATTTTCCTTCTCTTTTCCAGTGTTCATAATGACCCCCTACTAAAGCATGAATATCACCTATTTGCAAGACAACCCAGAATGCTGTTGTGCATTCTTAAGAAATCAAAATGAGTCTGCCCTCTCATTTCCTCCTTCAACAGAAAAATTACTTATAATTTTGAACTTCTTCCTTCCTTCAGCTTATTACCCTAGCTTCTCCCAAAACTGTTTTTTCAAAGAAACTAAGTATCTAACATAACTGTTCTATCCATACAACATAAACAAGTACCTGGATGTAAACAGCAGCATGTCCTTGAAGTGGAGGCATCCCCTGGTCCCTGGCTGTGACCATCATTCTGTAGTCTGATCTCTCAGCATGTGACAGAGACCGGGTTGTTCTTAACTCCCCATTGACAGCATCAATCTGGAAGTATGCTATATCCTCTTCTATGGGGAAAAATGGATGAGAGTTATTGCAGATCTCTTCAGCTTGCCTCCATAGTACTGAAGACTATAATTCACAGTAAGAAAAGAGCAGGGAAAGGGAACCTGCTGCACTCATTTGGATCTCTCTGCCTCATTTGGTTCACCTCTTCTTCCTTCATCGAGTACGTAGTTAATATAAACCACTTACTGTGGATTTAGAAAGCTACAGAGAGAAACACTATGGAGCACTAAAGCAATCGCTCAGTTCCAATGCTTGATGACCCTTTTGATGAAGAAATTTTTTCAAATATCCAGTCTAAACCTCTCCTGGAGCAACTTGAGGCTGTTTCCTCTCGTCCTATCACTTGTTACCTGAGAAAAGAGACCGACACCCACCTCCCCCATTTTCAAGGAATCCAATACAAATTACTATCCAATTTTTAGTAAAATGGGAAAGTATCTATTACTTGGTATACCTTACAAGAAACTGAGAAAACAGAATTTGTCATAACTACTTCTCTCTTAAAATACTATGCAAACAACTTTTTGCTATGTGAATTTTTAATAAGGTGTGCTAGTGGGTTAAACAAAGTAATGTAGCATAACAGCTGCTATTCTAAGAAGCAACTGTGGTAAAAATAAATTCAGTGCAGATGTAGTACAGAAAACACCCATCAAGAACTATATTTCCATAGGCACCTAAGCGAGCATGAAGCTGTTTATGTTCTCCAAATCTGCACATGCAAATTAGTTAGCTGCACATATAGATGTTCATTTGTGTATCCAATCACCTCACCTGCAACTGTAAAATATTTGCACCTGTAGCATTTGAAAAAACATTGAGCAGGATAGTTAGAAAACAGGGTTTTCACAATCAACAAATAGGAGTTTTTTCCATATTGTTCTGCTATTTTTGACTCACTATAGGTTTCTAATGCTCCATGAGTCCCTTCTGGGTTGACTCTTGCAGTCTGGAACGTAATGAGGAAATTGCCAACAAAAGGAAACAATATGTAGAGACAATTATATTGAATGAGACAGTCCTGCATTCTGCATTTTTCTTGATAGTTTCAAAATATTAATACTGCTACATTAATGTTTTCATAAATAGCTTTTGGTTACTTTCCTGGTTTAGGTCCCAACAGTACATCTACATTCACAGATATGGTATTTTGTTCCATACATACAATATTTCATACAAAATCCCAGCTAAGCAAAAGGCGGAGGAGATATGAAAAACAGAACACATAACATGAATCGCCTGCATATATTTTTAACATTTTGCTAAAACTGACATTTAAAATACCTGATATGGAGAACTAACAAGAAAAAGAAAACAGTAAACAGAAGTGCATGAAAAGTAATCCCTTCATTTTTCTACCAAAATGGAGCTAGATTTACCAAACTGAACCAAAAATAAAAAATAGTTTAAAGAAAAACAAACCAAAGAACAAAAACATTTCAAGTACATAATTGCAGTCCAATCATGAGGATTCACCCTTGGTTCAGCAGTGCTGAGGACAGGCAGTACCTCTCAGCATAAAGACCAATACTTGGTTTTGTTTCAAGTAGCAGAACATAGATAGGTAAGGTCAACAGAAATAGGTGACAGTCCACAGAGCTTTTGAAGGGTTGAAGCTTATTTGATAGGAGAAAGGAATGGTCAGAATCTACATTTTTGAATAAAATAAGAGAGCTGGTCAGAAAAGAAATTACCAATAGCATTATTCACTAGAGACTACAATTCCACTGAAGTCCAAATATTGCATGAAACAGTTTTGCGCATATTTTGGTAGCAATAAAAGTTACAGAAAAGTCTGATATTGTTGGAAAGAGATATTGTATAAAACCAGAACCCCTCGGGAATTCCATTTTGAAAGTGCTTCTCATTTTCATCTTTTTTATCTGGTGCGGCACTATAAAACCGAAACATCTTATTTCTATTTTTGTGATATTTTTATCAGTTTATTTTTTAATTTATTCATGGACAATTTCAAAGTGTAGCCATTTGATTTCAAATCAGAAAAAACTTCAAGCAAAAAAACCCATTATGAAATGGATTTCCCTTCACCTACAGACAGACTAAACAAAGCTTTTATACTACATGTTGTAGCTAAAGCAATTTCTTCAATTTCTGAATTTCAAAAGCCTACCTAAAGACAGATCTTGCTTTTCAACTGATTTAATAGATGACAAGTACTAAGAGAAGAGATAGACCACATTTGAATACTTTTGCCCAAGATTACCAAGGGTTAGTGCATGTGAGTGGTAGCTTGCTCGCTTTCTAAATACACTCCAAATCCTCCTCCTCATTCTTTTGGAAGTTCAAAGTCAGGAATAAGGGAAAAGGCAGTTTTAAGTTTTACACTCAAAGAGCTCTAAAAGATCATGCTCCCTGCACTTCTGGAAACATTTGCTCAGCTTTCATTTCTGTAGGTCACCTTAATTAGGCAACTGCTGCTTATATCATACACCCTAAAGATGTCCTTTTTTGTATGAAGAGAAAAGGAAGAAAGTATAGGAGAAATGGATAAGAAAGTAAGAAATTGAGAAGAGCAGATGAAGCACGGAACAGAAGAAAATCAAATCTCTTGATAACTAGACTCTAATGGCCCCAGTCTCTTCTTGTGCTTGCAATTCTACCCTAACCTGCCAATAAATGGATACATGTTTTCCACTCAAATTTTCCGCCTCTGCATTGTTCAACCTGTTGGCCAGGCTTTCATTTACATGAGGTTCTCCAAAGCCCAGGCACTTTCTCAGCTCTGTGCTTTCAAACATAACCACAGAAACTGCAGTATTGGACAAAAAAATAAGATGGCCTGAGAAACCCCAGGCAATGTGTGGCTGTGAACTTTGGCAGAACATTCAAGCCTTCCAGGGACTGGCACTCGGGCAAAATGGCCCAGAAAGCAGACATAAAGTAGCACCAGAGTTTTCTCAGATATTCGTTACCTTAGTACGCAGCGATAGTTAGCTATGTAATTTTACCTAATTTCCTGAAGAACTGTATCTTTCCTAAGTTTTAAAATACTTAGTGCCTTGGCCATTTCATTCTCCTTTGAGATGAAAGAAAGCTTGTTTCTCTTAACAGAAAAGAGGAAAGCAATGCCATGGCTTGAACGTGCTGGGGCTGCTGCAGAAATGTAGTCCCCTGCAAGTCCAGGAATGCTCCCTGCATGGAGCTTGCAAGTCACCCTGGAGAACAAGTACTTCTTCACAGACGTATGTACAACATTTGCCAATTCGAGTGTGTTAGCAGTGTAATTGGCTTCTCCTAGCAGTCTGGTGGTCAAGTGCTAATGTATCCACAGAACTGGTCCAAACATGACTGTAAAAGCCTCTACTTTGCCAGTGCTAGTCTTAAAACACAAAGCAATAGTTTATGATGCCCCATAAACACAGACTAATTTTTCTTATAAATGCTATACTATAACCTATTGACAGTCGTGAAGAAGGCCAGGCAAACCACTTTGCAATTGCAGCATCACTAAGTACTAGTACATTTAGCTGGGATTCACCTCCCTCTGAATTAGGTTACTCTTTCAGTGATAACACAGAAGTGGAGGTATGGCCATATGATCACGCATTTCCATACACATGAATGTTTAAGGATGATTTGTTTTGATTTTCTGGGAAGAGGGAGGGGCATTTTGAAGGAAACACTTCTCTGAAGGCTAAAATTCATCTTTGTGTAAGTCTCACAGCTCTTTTGCAGACTTTTAATTATATAATTTGTTGGCATATGTCATTAGCCCTCCTGCATAGCTTAATCTATTGCTGCTATCTTGGCATTTCTTTAAGGTCTCAAGAACATTAAAAACTACCCAGTAACTCTTACAAGCTTAACAGCTGACACTGACACTCATAGCTCTTAATCTTGTGGCAGTCACTCAACTGTTGAAAAGAGCACTGGTCTGCGTGCAGTTCTCCGGTTAACCTGATGTCTTTGTGCTTAACAAATATGGCTGAAAATCAGATCATATTTCTTTTTCATATTTTAGTACTGAACAATATCCCAGAACTAGAAAATACTATTTAAATATAAACCAGGCAAGAACCTCACCATGAAACAGAAGACCAGATGTTAAAGGCTGTAAGCCAACTAACAGCAACAACAACAAAAATTAGTATCAGAGAAGCTCAGCTGTTTCTGGATTTGTTTATCAGGAAAGTGTCTAGTTCCAAGGCTGGGAGGGCTCTCTCAGTGTTTTTTTTGCTGCTGTTTTTGTCCTTTTGTTCTTTCTAGAGATAGCATTTGCAAGACCAGTCATATTTTGTGTTGTTAGTCATTTTTATAATTTGAACTCTTACTTACTCCCCTCTGGGGCTCTACAGTGAAGTCAGTAAGAAAATCCAATGTAACGTCTGAAGGAAGGGGATATAGTTAGATATACAGACAGGCAGAGACCGCTTAAGAACACTTCCCGTGTTGCCTGGCCATCACCCTTCAACAAACAAAGGGTTGGGTACTACTCATTCCCTTTTTCTCAAGGGGGATCATTCTGTGCAAAATATTGTTATTCACAATGCAGAAGTCTACTATTCTCTCCAATTCCCTTTAGAAGAGGCAGTCACTTGTATCCAAATTAAGGGAATAATGGTATAGCCATAAACTGACCCTACAGTCTTTTATAATCTACATATATTTCAAGTGCAAAATTTTCAATAGACTTATTAAATGCCTCATTTTTTTAAGCCTCTCTTGGTAGAGGAGAGCAGAGTTAGTTCTCTGGCCCTTGTGGATTTGGACGTTAAAGTCCTTCCATTACTCCACAGAAGTCAAAAGGGTACATAAAGACAGACTATAACATAATCCACAGGAATCTTTTGGTAATTTCAGCCTTGGCAAGAAGAGGCTACAGATCCCCTTGCTCTTTAAGAGTGAGGAGTAATGCAGCTTTACAGTATTTTGTTCTTTACTCTGCAGTGACAAATAATTGTTATGAGTTTAAACTAAACGAGCCCACATTTGAGGTCTGCCTACACAGAAAAAGACACCTGAGGAAATGCACTGAGTGGATGGAAATACTGGAAATGTTTTCTTGCACTCATGAAACAATATGCTCTATGTGCACATTACCATAGACTACAAATACCAAGCTTAAAAGGTATTGATTATGTCAAGCTGGTAGAGTAGAGCCAAACAAAATAAATAGTTCTGTTCTTGGCACGTCTTGCTGTTTTGAATCAATAGTGAAGCAAAGCAGGAGGAATAGACATGCTTTCCTCACCGGTTACACAGAGAGTTCTCTCTTGCACAGAAGTGTAGCAAGTGGTATGCAGCGAAAACAGAGATCACATCTATGTCTCTTAACAGTATTAATGCCCCAGTCCCACTCATGTTCTAATTTAGGACTGCTCTGTTATTGATTTCACTGCAAACAAAACTGGATCCTATAGCTTATCCCAGAAGTGAACTACTACATGTAGGAATTATAGGGAAAACTAAGAAGGAGAAGTGTTTTTAAGTGGCCATGCTATGTCAAGCTAACAGAGTGCTAAACAAAGGGTGAAACATGAACTAAAAACCACAAGCCTCATTGTCTGCCCAGATTATCTGCTGATCCTTCTGATCCCTGTCTCAGACTGTCATGAGCCATTCTTTTAGCGGGAAAATTTTCAATTGGTCATGGGAAACAGGAGATCATATTTCCTTTAAGATGTTAAACAACTGACTGAAACACTAAACTGTACAGTACAAGATCATGGTCCTAGTGTTTTCTGGGTGCTGTTTGAATGTTCTCTAGCTGGCTATACAAGCAACCAAACCTGTGGGAAGATGGGTCAGAGGGGGAAGGGACAAAAGGTAGCTGCTTGCACTTCCTTAGATACTTCGTAAGACATACGATGGTTCTGATTCCTATTTCAACAGGCACCTTTGTTCTAACAGACACAGAATAAACATAAAATCCTGTCTGTATACATGGCACCTCTAAATGTCTAGCTATTTCAATGCATCTTTTCTTATGAATAACACTTGAAATTCTTACCTGATTCTATTGAATATAATACAACACCGTTGTTTCCAGAATCAAAGTCTTTTGCAAAGACAGTGGTAATAAGTGTCCCTGATGGCTGCCCTTCCAAAACCTGTCATCAAGCAGTTTATAAATAATTTGCAAATATACATGGAAAGCAGTGAGTCTTAAAATAAATTCCTTGCCATAAGACAAGAGTTTAGCTGTTGTTCTAGTTTCCATTTCAGTAATATTTACAGTCGGTGCAAAGAGCATTTCAGGAAATGGTTAAATAATACAGTTCCAGCAATCCTCTGTTACGGTCTGCACGTATTGCTAATTCAAAAACCTTTAGTGCAGCAGACTCGGAGGTCAGAAACGAAAAGAGATTCTACTGCCTACGTAGATGAAGTTATACATGTATATCCTTTACATCTACAGTAGGCAGGGCGGAGAAGCGTAATCATGTGCCAAGCTTTGNCGGGCGCGGCCACAGGGTGGTGCTCGGAGCAAGGCAGCGCGTCCCGCCGCAGCACCCACCTTGAGGTGCAGCTCCCGCCCGGGCGCCGCCTGCGGGAAGCGCGGCTCGTTGTCGTTGAGGTCCCTCACCGCGATGTACACAGCTGCCGTGGCGCTAAGCCGCGGCCACCCGTGGTCGGTCACTAGCACGGTCAGCTGGTGGTGAGCTTGTTTTTCACGGTCTAGTGCAACCCAGTTTACGATTTCACCTGGTGGACAAAGAAAATGAAGGAGAAATGGTGTCAGGTATTTACTATATGCTAGCACTCATCTTACTACAGCGATTCTGCATTTAATTCCACGTGAGCTAATGACACGTGTCTTCTCATACACCTTACTGCTGACACTAAAACCTCAGCTTTCCAAGCTCCGTTCCGTAGAAACGTTCTGTTGCTCACAGTTTGCACTTTTACTTTAGTACCATATGACATCCTTTACTGTTCAGTGGATGCCCCGGAGCACAAGTATAAAACAGTATGAACCAACGCGCTGACCCTCCAAAGAAATCCAACTGGCCTTTTCTTCACCGCACTTCAGGACAGATAATATATGAGCACAGAGTTTTAACTGCTGACAAATGGCCTTTATTATGCCCTGGGTTAGGAAATTCTCAGCACAATGTCTGTACATCAGCCAGGAACCCTTAAGTCTCCTATACATTCTGGGAAACCCAGTGAATAAATCTGACCCAACCTTCTCTCCATCTGCTCAACCATAGTCAATATAGCAGCTGTAGATTTGCAGTTGACCGAAGTCCTTCACATGGATAACGACATATTATTTTAAGATCTTCTTAGTTAACTTCTAGTACTCTGTTTGCCTTTAAACTTCCATAAAGGTACTCAACAAGAACCTGCTTTGAAATGACAATTTTATTTTGAGATTCATACAGAGAAATTCTGGGAGCGCCTATTCACTCCCCATGAGGACAGGATATCTGGGAACAGGAATTTTAAACAGCAGATCTCTGCTTGCTACATATCATTTTGCTAAACTGGATTATTTACAGTGCCTGTATTCCTTACAGGATTACCCTCCTCTGGGCTCTCCATGCACTAGTCTGTGGTGTTATACTGTGTGAGCGGAGTACCTGTTACTCAAGGCATTTGGGATTCACTGCAGAGTACATCCTGTGCCATGAAAAATTTCTCTCAGCCAATTTGATTTCTGTGGTGCTATGTACAACTGGAATGCAGTTTTGATGTAACTTGGAGAACTTTTCACAAATATTTTAAGTCACTGTAAGTGTCAAATGTGATAGGTACCTCTACTGTTATGTATGGCTGATCTGTACTTTTCAACTGTACTTGTTCACAGGCAATTAACATGCACATGAACTATTGAAGCTATAACTTAAAACTCCTTCTTTTAATTTGTTACACTTATGTAACAAACTTATGACCAAGTGGCCAGAACGAAGTAATGAAAAAATCAAATCTTAAGGGCTAGTTCATTCCTCATGAACATGTATTAGATTTATTTCATTCCCCAAATTGTGAAGCTCTGAGTTAGAATATTCACATATCAACCCAAGAGATTCACGGCAGTTCCTGAAAGCTTTACACTTTACTTCCATACCCTTAGGGAAGGCTGCTTTCCAAAAGTAATATTAGGCAGATTACAAATCATAAAACGCTACCTGTGTTGGAATTCATCTTGAAATACTTTCCATCAGACAAGAGGAAATAGGAAAGTTGTCCATTTCTTCCTGAGTCCTTGTCAACAGCTGTAATGGTGCCAACCACACCTCTGGGAACTGGATTTTCCTCCATTTCAAAGAAGTAGCTTTCACGCATAAACATGGGAGAATTATCATTTTCATCCAGGACATTAACTATTACTGATGCACTTGCGTTTTGCTTGAGGTTTTCATCCTCAGGGGTGCTGACCAGGGCTCTAAAACTCAGTATCTGTGCACATTCATAGTTCAAATGTTTCCGAAGATAAATCCAGCCAGTATCAGAGCTGATTCTAAATGCAACAGAATCTGTGCTAGGCTCTAAGGAATACATCAGCTTGGAGGTAGCACTGTGTGGATCAAGTGAGTGGGCTTGAACCTGAAGGATTCGGGCACCTGGAGAGGCAGCTTCACTGATTTCTACTTGATACACCAAGTTTTGAAAAACCAAAGTAGGGCCCATCTTCTGCTCTTCAATAATCACCGTCAACATCAGCAAAGAAGTCAGAGGAGGACTTCCACAGTCTTCAGCTGCTATGTGTAGAGTATATTCCTGCCGCTTATCTGCAAACACTGTCCTGGTGAGGTTTACCACTCCAAGGCTTGGATCAATGCTAAATGCATTTGACTGCTTGCTTGCAATACTATATTTGATTGCCCCATTTAGGCCACTGTCTTTGTCTTCTGCATGAGCAATGTAGACAGCAGTGCCAGGAAGCTGGGTATGTGAAATAGTTACCTTATCAGATTTGGTAAGAAATACTGGAGGGTTGTCATTAATATCTATCACAGATATGTTGACCTGGGTGCTACTGTAGACAGGGGAGTTACCCAACTGTGATTGAACGGTGAGCATCACAACAGACTGAGTTTCATGGTCAAGCTGTTTTTTGGAGCGGATGATTCCAAACTGGGGGTCAATAGAGAATCTTCCATGTGGATCACCAGAGGAAATTCTGTAAGAAACCACTTCTAAAGAATCTAGAAATGGAAATAACAAAAAATGTAAAAAAATATGAAGGTGATGACATGAAGGTTGGTAAGAACATCTGTGAAGAATGCATGCTGTTAAATTCAGTGGAATAAATGTAAGCTACACAGATGTTTGACTTTCTTGGGCTTTTTATGCTTCCTTCTTCCTGCCCCTGGAGCTCTTCAGTAAAATATGACTGTACACAGTTTCGCCACTTGTGCACCATTTGATTTTCATCTCACTGGCATGCTAAAACTCTATAGAGAAAATAGCATAATAGCCCCTTGTTTTTCCCTAATCTAAAATATAGAAAAAACACTCCTATAAATTAGTTTTATGCGAGTAATTTCACTACATGCAGGCATTCACTATAGCAAGGAATGAAACAGGTGGCAGTTCTCTGAAAGTACCACATTTTACTGAACCTACCGTTCATGGATGACCATAACCCTTATACATCAGATGCTACCTAAAGCAAAAGCTATCTGAAGATTCAGGCTTATAACCAAGGCTACTCCACAGGTGCTACCTCACCCTGAGGACAGTGGTCAACACACTGTCCTTCCAAGAAGAAAATGGGAGGACCTGACTAATCAAATGTATATAAAACCCCTTCCTCTACCACCTTACAGGTACAGATCCATCATCAAGCTGGTACGTGGACTCATGACTCCCATTGCTCTGCATAGGAACCAAATATTTATGGCTCTCAGGACAGGGTCTTTTATGACTAAGGCCTGGCAGGAGAGCTAACCCATTTCCCTCTAAAAATGATAATGAAACCAAATTGATTAAATACATTTTCAAAAGGTCCCATAAACATTCATCTGGACTTCACGACTTAATTTGAGAAAATGGGGGGGTGTGTGTGTTTGTTTGGGAGTTTTTGGGGAGGGTTGTTTGGGTTTTTGTTTCTTTGCAGCAGCACTTCATATAGATTCTCTGAAACTTGAGTACTCTCTGATCATGAGTATTGCTCTGAGATTTTTCTTGCATGGCTAATGCTTTAACACAAGCCATACTGTCACACAGACTCTTCCTTACACTTTCACAACATCTTTCACAACTACCCATCTCCCCATTTACAGTTACAGAAATCCATCTGGAAGAAAATGGAGGTAGTTGCCAATCCCCATGGACCACCAAGGAGAGTACCACGAATCTGCATCTGTTCTAAAGAGCATCCTGATACAGTGGTGATTACACCAGTTGGTGTAAAAACCAACAGTAAATACTATTTAATGCTTGATGGACTGAACGAATAATATGAAAGTTTAAAAAAAAAAGTATCTGCAGATATTTCCAGTTAATGATCACAATAAAAATGCAATGTAATCTCTGACTGAGCAACTTACTTGGAGGCTCTCTGGCCTTTACAGTGCCAATTGGGCTGTCTTCAGGTGCATCTTCGGGAACAGAAAAAGTATACCGGGATCTCTCAAATATGGCAGGGGCCAAAGAGGTCTGAAGAATGTTTACTGTGACAGCTGCATTAGTGGCAGAGGGAAGGCCACCCCCATCCCGCGCAGAAACAGTCAGGAAGAGCGCAGAATGTGCCAGCTGGCCAAGAGCTGAGATCAGGTAAATAATTCCTGAAAGTATATAAAGAAGTCCCCAAATAAAACATCCGCAAAAGCAGGGTTTATGCCCAAAATACAAATCTTAGGAGCAGTGGGCTTTGTGCAAAGTATCTGGGAAGCAATCACCTGATGTCTGATCACAAGTTTCTGGTAAAATACCCTTTAATACTAAATTCCAAGGTCTGTTGAATTTGCAAGCTGCTAACAATTATGTTTTATATAAACTACACAAAATAAGTAATTCTTTGAAAAGAAAATGCAATGCTCTGTCCAGAAATATAGCACTTTGGATGTGCTTTCCTCAAGATAAATATATTTTCATCCTTTAACTCAGATGAATGAGACTAGCTGTCGCCAAATACATTCTCTTCTGACTGCTAAAATACGTCTTTAGTAATATCAGATAATTATGCCCAATTTTCAAATACTCTGTATATTACTACAGACACCCACATCTAACTATTATTACCCAAGATGGTAGTATGCATAGAAAGAATGATCATGGCAGCAGTCCTGTCCCATCTTCTTCTACAGTAAGTGCTTCTATGAACTTCAAAGAAAGCTTTGTTTGAGTGAAGACTTCAGTTTCAGCAATGAGAATTACATCCAAACCATAGCTCTCTATGGGATATTCATAATGGTCTACAACAATTATCCAAAACTGATACTTGTTAATTGTTCTGTGAGAGACGGTTAGTTCTTCATTTGTCATTTGCAAGCAAATTAAGTATTTATAAATCAAGATATAAACTCACAAATAAATCATTTGCCTTTAGACCACTCTGAAATGTCTCACCTAGATGAAGTGAACGTGAACACTTAAAAATTTAGGGGTGCACAATAGAGAAATACAGAACAATATAGCAGATCACAGTATGCTTGTTAGTTCACAAACTGTATAACTAAATTATAAACTAAGGCACACATTTGAAGACCAGGTGCTTTCACAGCCAGGTAAAAGATGGAATAGGAAATGTAATTATGTCCTAGAGAGCATTAATACTGCTTTGTCTTATCCTTTTCAGCATCTTCTCTATCACTGAGCAGGAGGAAGAACACTTTCAATTATTCTGAGGTGACAAAAATCCCTCAATATTCTAAGACCTTTTGGTGGTCACAGATTATGCAACACGTGGAGACCTATTTGTAAAGTAAGGTTTTCAACACAAAAATGAAGACAAGAGGTGACAAAATGCAAGAAAATTCTTCTTAGCAGTGACTGAGTTTAACTAAATATACACTAAATGCTAAAATTGCAGTGAGCTAAGTAGTAAGGTTGCTAAGACTCAAGTGATTCAACTCATAGGGACAATTCTCTACACACCAACAGGTGTTTTTAAGAAAACACCTATGCTGTTTGTAGAAGCTGGTGAAGACAAAACCTCTAGAAGCTCAGTGTAACCAAACCCTTAAACTTTGATCTAGCTTTGTAATTTCCTGGTTCTCAAGACAGCTTTAGAAGGGATAATGTTTGGCATTCAAGTCGGACATTTAGTGGTCCTATTTGTCAGAGAGGGTAAAAATTACATTTAACTCAAAGTGCCTTAAGAGAATCAGTGCATGATTCAACCACAATATATCTTCTCAAAATATAGCATGAAGCCACAACACTAATTTGCTACAATGCATTTTTAAGCAGAATAATGGAAAATACATAAAATCCTTATAAATATTCAAATGTGCATGCAGTATACTTTCCAATTATACTGCCAGGACATTATAACAACAAACTGTGTCTTGACATGTTTAAAATGCAATCAAAGTGTCTTCAGGATCAAGGAAGAATGCTTTTCACTAACAACAAAGGACATTCATTCCAGTGTGACAAACCACAGTAAAAACTCAGAGATACAGATGGATTCAAAATTCATTGCTGATCCAGGTCCTATGCCAATAACTAATGCATTTCCAAGAATCAACCTTATTTTGGCTTTTTTTCTCTTTTTGTTTGAATTGTCTTCTGACAATTGGATTTTATGATTGGTTAGACAGCTCAACAAAGTAGTCTTCCAAGGACGTAAACTTTTGGCATTTCCTGAGGAAATCTGAGCAACCGTAGCTTGAAGAAAAAAGGGGTTTAACATTTTTTTTTTCCAGAGGTTAAATGTATAAACATGGATTTTTAAACACTGTTGCTGTCAAATTACATGAAACCAATCAAATGGACTGTATTTTACTAACTTGACCAATTAGGTATTTTTCTATTGACAAGGCCAAAAACATCTCATCATCATTTTGGATACTTTAAGATGTATGTAAAGAGCGGGAAAACTTTTTCAGAAAAGCACCATGTTGAAATTCTTGCTCTCAAAGCAATAACTAATGATTTCAGAACATCCCTTAGCAATCGGCAGAGCAAACAGTGCTCCACTCCAGGAACTCTGAAGATCTGGTGGAACAGAAATATTTCAGAACCAAAATTCCTTCTCTGTTGACCTAGACAGCTTACAGCACAGCCCATGCCAGTTCAGCTACAGAAAGGAGACAGAAAAGAAAATGGATAAAAGATTTTGCTTTCTCTCTTCATTCTTTTGCTGTGTCCTAGGGAAGGAAGGGAATAGGCAAGTACATATCACCAACTCAGTCTTCTCTTGCAGGACCAGGGATGCCCTAAGAACAGTGGCAGACTCCAAGTAAAAAGTGTATGTCTTCCACATGGTTCCTTCCAGCCTCAAAACTGTAGTATGCAGGAAATTTTATGACCCAGTTTGACTTTTAATTATATACATTCTGTTTCTTTCAGCATTTGTAGGACTGCACATTAGCTTTGCATCTGGTGATATATAATCTATACAGACATTTGAGACAGTTCTGCCATATGTTGGGGAACATGCCACATTAGGCTGTATTATGGCACCATATGATGGGAAAGAAGCTGTAGAAGTAAGCAGCATCTGGGATCCTACTTTCTATATGGTTAGGTAAAAACAGCAGACTGTGACTAAAATGGACAGTCATGAGCACTTGGGTCAAAAGTAGCTGCCAGCATACCTCAAAGCAGCCTGGCTAGGCGTATTTGACCTGCCAAAGTACAGTGCAGGAGGTCCCCTAGTACTACATCGCAAAGTCAGAAACATGGGGCTAACTGCAAGAAGCACATGGCAGGAACTACCTGTATAAGCCACACATCCAGTGTGTGAAACTCAGAGGTATGCTTCACTAAATAACAGGCTGAAGTTGAGTCACAGTTTTCCTTTCTTTCCTATTCTGTAATTAAGAAGAGACAGTGGCTTATTATTATTACCATAGCCATTTGCAGCCTGCAATTTGTGGCTTCAGAGAACTTAAAAGACAATTAGGTTGCTGTGGTACAGAATATATTCTTCCATTATGAAAAAGAGTTTCTAGAAACACTGGTGATGGAAAGGGAATAATGAGATGGCTCCTCTGCGAGGAATGTTTTACCTAGACCAAAGCTCCCAGCAAGGGACCACATAGACACAAGTGTAGTTCTACTTTAAGAAGTCACTGCATGAAAAATGCCACCTTCTTTCTTACAGCTTCTCTCCCCATATATATGGGCAGTCTTATCTGCAGCCTTTAATAACATTTAATTCCCATTTTTAAAATTTATTATTTATATTACTGCAACGCCTCTGGTAATTCCTCATTCTGCATGAGAGAGCTGGAATCAATCCTGCAATACAGGTGAACAATTATATAATTACACACCAGATGAACCATTAACGTCTAGCCTCACACCTTGGCAATCTCATTTTCTTGACTAGATCTCCATGGGTGTAACTGACTGCAGATTCTAACCTTTATGAATCAAAGACATGACCCAAAGACTGCCTATCGTGATTTGCGTACACATTTTACACAGAATCTGCAGTGTTGGTTGCATGTTAGCAGCTGTCACTGCAGGTTCTAGTTCAGGAGCAGCTCTGCTCCAGGGCAGGTTAGCTCAGCACAGCCGCACTGGAATTTACAGATGTTTTGCTGCAGAACAATCTGTGCTTACTGGCTAGCAAAAATTGTTGCAACAGTTTTGGGGATTCAATGTACGGTGACAGCTAGTACTAATGAAGGGCAAAATCATGACTATCAACTCTTTGAGCTGCTTCATACTTCCTCACTCACTGTACGTTCCTCGGCACTTCCAAGTTCCTGCTGTCCACTTTGTGCCTGTCAACAACAAAAGATAAATGAAGGCAATGTTCACCTTCGCCTAGAAACATGCAAATGCATAGGTGAAAGACAGGATTCTGCAGCACCCACCATCCTCTGGCGATGACAAAATTTCTTATGGGATTTTATTGTTCTTATTTTTGTGGAGATGCACCCTACTCCACAGGTGGGTTAGCTGCTAAGTGCTGTTTCTCAAGACTTAAAGGCAGGAGACAGGGCCCTGCATATAATGATTCTTTTAAAATATATTTCTGATCATGTTCAGTCCTAACATTACAACAGCATACATCACCGAAGTAGGTTCACTAACCAAAAGCACTTTTTGTATGGCAGAAATAATAATGGTTATCCCAATAGGATTTCCACACGTACCTCTAGCTGACCACTGTGAAAAGCCTTTGGTTTTGCACAGGGTCCTCGTGTATGCAAAGCAAAAACCAGCCCTTACATTTATAGCCATTCATAGGTAAACAGAACATTTTCCACTAGTCAAGCACTGCAGAAGCAAAGATAAAAAACAGGACACACTAACTTCAATAACAAAGTCTGGATTGCATAGAGATGTGTACTCATTTAAATTGCTTCCAATATTTTCTCATTGTTTGTGAAATAAAAAAGCAACTTTAGAACACGGCAAAAGGAAAAAAAATCAACAACTATCAATCGTGTTCCCTAAGACCACAAAACTGAATGTTTTGTTAAATGATGGAAGTATTTCTTCAACTAATATCCTAGGAGGGGTCAGCTGGCATGACCTGACACACAGCTCAGACAGTAAGCAGATGGCAAAAAGGTACGTATAGTTCATCACCCCAATTCACCTTCAAAGCTGGCTGTTGGACCTGCTGTTTAATACTGCATAGACCAGTGCTAACTCATTGACCTGCTCAGAGCATGTCTCACCCAACCTAGCACGCCAGCTTCTCAGTGTGGAGACGCATGTACAGCTTTGCTTTTTATGTGCTTTTTATGTGTTGAAAAAATATTCAGGATGAGCATAGACAGGGTGATCCTCTGAGAGGTGGATGCAGTTAGGGGGTGTAGACTTTGCATTAACATTAAAACCAGCATTGTTCTAGGGAAGAATGAGAGTGTTTCTGCTTGAAATTTCTATTTAACTTTATCTGACTCATTGCCCATCCTCTAATCTTAGTATCATATTTTGGTTTTGGTTTTAGCAATTTACCTGTATTTAAAGTGCACTTTTTTTAGTGAAGCTGCATTCTTGATGGTAACCATAACAACACTCTGCAAAATGCACTGTTTGAAGAGCTGGTTTAATAACTGTCAGGGGAAAAGAAAGAATTAATGAGGAATTACATTGTTATTTACAGTCTACCTGCTGCATATTGCACAGCTTCAGCTTATAGGAAAAGGCTTTAAAAAGCTTAATCTTGATGGCACAAACACTGTTTTGAGTTTCAGTGAATAAGAGGACTATTGCAAGTTTGAAAGTATTCAGCATTTTAATGTTTTCATAAGTAAATAACTGATTCAACTGGTATCACTCTCCTATCTACATTTGTACTTTACAGAAGCCTTGTGCCCCTCCACTAGGAATGCTTTCAACAGCGGCCCCCCTCTAGCAGATTCTTGTGCTAATGTCAGTTTTCCTCTTAACAAAGGAAATATAAATAAAATAGCTTAGTGTCTACAAGCACTACTATTTAAACGTACTGTGTTTAATCATAAGTCTTTGCTTAGCATAAGAAAGTCTATTCCAGAGCACTTAATCCAGATCCAGCCAGGTTGGTAATCTGCAACATAAGGAACCAGTACCTGGATCTGTAAGGTAATATACACAGTTTTAACACAGTGGCTCACCCAGAAGCACAATACTACTACATTAAATACTACAGGTTACAGACAATTTTAGTGAGCTAAGAAGTATTCATCAACACCCAAAACACAAATTTCTAATTAAGGCAGTTCCATTATTCACAAGCAGAACATCCACCTGAGCATCAGCCTCTAATGTCAGGCAAGAGAAGGAATGAGTCTAGTAACAGAATGTTTTTGTATCGTCTAGGCTGTTTTCTGTTACACAACTGCTTTTCAGAGAAGTCTTGCAATACACTATTTGGGATGCAAATTTTTTTGCCTCTAGAGACTGTAGTCTGCTAGTTTAGGAGGTCACATTGCCTCCTAGTGCTCAGGGGCAGATGGAAGAACGTGTAAAGCTGGCCTCTTTCAGCCTTCCCATCTGCCATCTAACCATGGAAAAGTTAAACACAGTTCTACAACTGAAAGAAGTGAACTAGAGGACTGGACTTAAAAATATAAAGTGGCACTTATATTTGCATTACCAGCTTTTTGGATGAAGTGTTTAGCCTATTTGCTGCCTGAACACCACCAAAATTTTAAATTTTCTATCTAAATTTTTTTTTTTACATTTTTGATTACAGGCAATATTAATATTTCAGTAGTGCTTTCCATGCATGGTTCAAAGTTTACCTCAAAACAAGTCAGCATGATGGTTGTTTATTTAGTAGGGAAAAACTTATTTATAAAGCATCCCCTAGAAGTGTCCTCAGGTGCTCAACAACCCTAAAACAATGCTCACCAATCCCAAGAAAAATTGCAGGCAGAAAAACAAAATTCATAATGCTTTATTCCAATGATTTTGAGAAGCTGAGAGTTTAAAGAAGACAAATTTTTTAGAGCAATGGTTCTACCAATTAATACTATTTGTGTTTTGAAAGTTTGGTTGCCTATTGATTTCGTGAGGGATGATGAATCCCTAAGGAAAATGTATGCAACAGTAAGAGCCCATCAAAGAAAGGTCTCAAACAGAAGCTGGATCAGACACATTCAGAGCTTTCCAAACCCCTACACTGGTTCTAAAACGAGTGTTTCATTGAACAACCTCTCAATGAAGAGTGAGCAAAGCAAGCTGAACACGCCCCCACCAGCTACAAGCCAGGCAGTAGCACCCTGAACAAGCTGCCAGCAGCAGAATGCCCCCATGTTGCCCATTTAGCAAGAAATATCAGCACTTTAGCTATGAAGTCCCCACTACATGAGGCTATTTCGAGCAAGGAAGCTGCTCCATTTTGCCCAAAATGCTAAAAGAAATATTAACAGGGTAAAAAAAAAAAGACTTACGACTCCAACTTTAAAGAGGTGATTACAACACCCGTAAGAAAACAAATAGATCCACCGTTACTCAAAGCAACGGAAGAACTCAGCTGGGTCTTCCTGGTGACCACAGTAACAGCTAAACTGTTAGCCAAATTGACAACAAATTTATATTTGTTATGTATTCTTCAGAATACTGTCAAATCTAACATTCAGCTGCTAAAAACTCTCCTTTTCTATAGTACATATTAAAAGAAATCTGGAGGTACTGAACTGACTAATTCTCATGTTAATCCATTGCTGTACCACTATTTCAACCTACTATAAAGCTCACAGGACAGAATCATAGAATCATAGAATAGTCTGGGTTGGAAGGGACCTTTAAAGGTCATGTAGTCCAACTACCCTGTAATGAGCAGGGACATCTTCAACTAAATCTGGTAGCTCAGAGCCCCATCCAGCCTGACCTTGAATGCTTCCAGGAACAGGGCATCGACAGCTTCTCTGGGCAACCTGCTCCAGTGTTTCACCACTCT
>WEKW01011601.1:1202-14224 GCA_013389905.1 Sula dactylatra | reverse complement strand
TTACACTGTAAAGAATCTGTTGCGAAGATGATACTGAACATGTATGAAAAAAACGAGACGTTATGTATTGGCCATGTTGCATCATTATTAATATCCGTATTTTTCATAGAAAGATGAGTCATTAATGATGCATTCTACTTTCTTCATTCTTGTCCACAGTTTTTTTATTTAAACTCTAACTTTCCTCAAGAGGATTTCATTTTTGTAATGATAGAGCAGCTATCTTAGCTGCATTTTATTCAAAAGTGAAATCTTTGCAAGTAAATAATCATATTTCAATAACTAGGTAGAGTTTTGCAGACTGCATTTTTAGTACACATTTTAGATACTGCCTTTTTGATCTGATCTTCTGCTTGCTGCATACCAATTTAATTTCATAGTTTAAAACAGACTGTAATTTCGGTATTGATTGTGCTTTTGTTCCCACCTCTTCCTTTACATCCTGTTCAGGGTGGTAGAACACTGTAGGCAGTAAGGTCAAAGGGGCACGCCTGAGGTTAACCCATGCTATCAATTAGAAGTGGAAAACCAATAGAAACATTGCAAAATGAGAGCACTGCTCCTTTGGTTTTGCTGCAGCATTAAGAGGGGAATTTGCCTGTTTTGCCAAGTAGGAAATGTGCTTTTTTACCTCTGATGGAAGGCTATATTGCTTGGTTTGTGACCATAAATATTGATTTTTTTACAGCTAAATTTTCAATAGCCATATTTAGAGATTTAAATATCACCATAAACATACAATACCTCGTTTTGCCTGTTGTCCCACTGGTCAGAGGTAGACTGCGCTTAGTGACTCTTTGGGAGGCATGTGCTTACCTGTAAGAAAATGGGTTAGGATGGTCCAGACTGAGGTGTCTAAGGGAACACAGGCAGCAGTAATCGCATAGCCAGTGGATTTGCATTCTTTATTTAAGGGGTAGGAAAAGAAAAAACAGTAGTATTGGGAAGGTTAGAAATCAAGACAGAGAGAAACAGTTGGGAGTATGAGTGAGAGAGGAAAATAAATGCTGTGATGACAAGGAAGAGACCTTTTGTGAAATACAATTTTAGTAGTACCTTTTTAGAGCTGGAAAAAAGACACCTCAGTAGTTTCTTTGAATTGATCGTACAAATCATCATTATTGAAAATAACAACTAAAATTTAAAATACCTGTGTAGGGATTTTTTGATCATTCTTCACGGAAATCTTTAGTGAGTTGAATGCATCATTAACCTATAGCACCAGGGGTGTTATGTTAAAGCTTAGTTGTTNGTTAAAGCTTAGTTGTTAGAAGTCTCAGAGGTTTGGAAGGATTCCTTTTAAACAAACTATTCTCTCTCATTGCCCCTGGTGATTTTTTTATTTTTTCTTCGTGTGATGCGAGGAAAGTGCTTACAAGTGGCAAACCTTTCCTCCTATCATGTATTTGTATTAGTTACATTTAATAAGAGGAATCCTTTACATTCTGTGAAATTCAACTGCTCCTTCCGCTTACATTTAAAATATATGATAAAGTCATTATAGTCATGAATAGTTACTAATGTGGAGGAAAAAGTGGGCTATATTTTGTATTGTTCATGTATTTATTTATTTGTCAGTATTTACCTTTTAAACTTTGTAGGGTTACAAATAGCTGTCTATAAGCCAGACAAGAAGACACTCTGTCTTCCTCTAGTTCTTGAAGTTTTGGGTATGTGGGTAAAATCTGTATGTGGTTGAGTAAGCCAGTTTGATAATAAGTGGCTCAGCACTTTACTATCTTTCCTGTGCTCTCAGGAAAACAAGAACTGAATGCACTGAGGAATAAATTCTTTGGCTGTGTGAGCAAAATGCCTTTTAGTAATGGAAAAGGAGGATCTTTTATATCTCAATTGCATGAGAAGTATTTGGAAGGCAGAAAATGGCAGTTTCCCTATGTAATTAGTGGTAAAATTTGGCATGGCTACTAACGTATGTAAGCACATGCTTTAACACTTAGCAGAACTAAAGGCAGTTGAGCATCTTCCAGGATTGAGCCAGAAGAAAGATCATCCAGATAAAAAACACTGGACCTGGTTCTTCTTTTCCACATACTATATATTTCACTGTAAGTTCTCATTTGCATCTGAGAATAGGTTATTTGTACTGCCACCAAAAATATTTTCTATCTAAAGCAATACCCACTTAAATATTGAAGGTCTAGTTCATTATTCATCTTTTAAATAAACTAGATATGGAAAAATTACAGTTCTGTTTTTGGTTCATCAGTTTTACTCAGATTCTCGGTGTCACAGTGTAAAAAAAATTGCAACAAACTTCTTTCGTGTTTGGTGGAGGAATGGTGGCTAGAAGGAATGTAATGGGGCTTAGTTCTTTTTCCCCTCAGAATACCAGAACAAGAGCTGTCTTTATAAGGGGCTAAATTCAGAACCATAAAGGAAAATAAACTTTTTTAATGCCATGTGTAAGTACCACAGGAAACTGGTAAAACTAGCTACTCAGAATTAAAAAAATGAGTAAGAACACTTAGGCAAGTAATGAGGAGTGAGTTCAGCACTGACATACAACTCGAAGCAAATGGTTAGGTATCCCTTCTGAAAAGAGGTAATGTCTGAATATTGGTATGACACATAGTGTGGAAGCAGACTCTCCACATCTTCCTACTGGGAGCATTTTAAACTGTCCTCCAAACCAGCTGGTGTTGGCCAAAACCAGAGACAGGAGAACACTGCGTTAGGCCTTGCCTCTGCTCTAATTCTGTTTTAGTGGCGTTATCTATTTGCCTGTGGTATAGAAGATGGTTGTTGTTTATAAAGTAGTGTAATCTTCTCATCAAGGCTGTTGGAGGGAAGGGAGGTCACGTGTCAGAACCGAATGGGACTGGAAAGCCATGACAGCTACTACTTTTTCAGATTTTGTTCATGCTGAGGAACCATCAGATTCTTGTCTCCTGTGGTTTTATGTGGCCACATCTGTGCTACCTGGGAAGACAATATGAGGGAGTGCAAGGAGCCCATTGGATCCTGGGCTAAGTGGTGTAGCTGGCCACATCTATGCGGCGTTGCACACAGCCCAGACCTCCCCCTTTGGGTGTCCTTTGAAGTCTCCTTGATGCTGAGAGACAATCTTTTGTTGTATGGCTGGGTGATGTTGGAGGCGAGCTTGAACGACTGAAACGAAGCTGTTTATCTTGGGGATCATGCAGCAGATGGTCCTGACAACTATGCCCGGATATCTTTTCCGAGGAAATTAGGACACTTTAAAAAGGGTCATGGGAGAAAGGTAGCCTAAGTTCAATAGTGGTGCTCAGGAGAAAAAGGCCCTGGGAAAGTGAAGGAGAGATGCAAATTGACAGCATGGTTACACTTGCAAAAAAACTTTTCTCGTATCACTGTTTCCTCTGTGAAAGAAGTGAAGAAAGCCACAAGACCTTGTAGTGGAACCTTTTGAAGAGGTGTGTGAATGTCCTGACTTGCCCTCAGCTTTTCAGGTTTAATTTGCATTGGCTGCTTTGGGTAGGGGAGGAGGGAGTGGGCTTAAATTTTTTTTTTTTAATAATATTTTCCGGATGGAATAAAGCCCTTAATTTCAAAAGATCAAATATTTTGTCTCTGTTTTGAAGTGCTGTCAGATTCTTCAGCCATATTCTTCCCCCTGTTCTTTTCTTTTCTCTAAAAGTCCCTCAACAAGTACCTAGATGTTCCAAAACACGTGCCCATATGCCTTTTCTTTTCGTGTATAATATTTAAGTTGGCTGAACACTTCAGTTCTCTTTTCAGCATGTACTTTCTTCACCTGGAACATAGCAAGCTCTAAAGCCATGGGATCATACTTGAAAACAAAAGCTTTTGTTGTCCTTCAAAGGTACAACATTTATTCTGGATTATTTTGAATAGTTTTTTGTTCTTCTGTGTTATGGCTCGACAAACTGTAATGCATTTAAATCACCTCTACAAACTGTCTTTCTTTTGAAAATGGGATTCTCTGCTCTCCCAATGCTCCAGATAGGTATGGGTGAGATTTGCTATTAAGAAAATACTCTTGGCCTTGTGATTCCTTCAGCTGTTCCTCCAGTGTCCCTGCGCTGTTCCTGCAAAAGCCAGTTCTCTTCCTCAGGCAGTGATTTGGTAATAACATTTCTTTTTCTTGTGAAAGCCATAGTGAGTTACCAAAGCCTTTCCTTTATTTGGGAATACTTGAAATTGTGGACCCGGTTTCATTTCCAATGAAGACAATGAGTGTTTCGGTGTGTTTGGCACCAACTTCAAGAGGAGCCAAATTGGACCCAATTTTTCTGCTAGCAGGCTCAATTAGTAGATGATGAGGCTGAAAATAAAATGTGTTAGATCTTGTACGAAGATCTTAGATGTTGTTCACATAAAAGAAACATACAAACTTTCTACCTTTTAAATAAAAGTTAAACTTTTTCTTAGTCATCCTTGGCCTTTCATCAGCATTCAGATCTTGAATCTGACTGTTTAGAGCATGAAAGCTGTGTTTGTTGCTTTCATGACTGAATCTTTATTCCATGATCTTAGATCTGTTTTTCCTCTTCTCCCACTTTCCTGAAAAAAATCTGCTATAGAAGCAGGTTTCACAAACTGCCTCCAGAAGTCTTTATTTAAAGACAAACTGCAATGTAAACCATGTTTGTTTATGGTGTCTGCTGCTTTGTGAACAGGTGAACAAAAGTCAGAATGTATGGTCAGAAAAATAATAGTTTTATTTTTGATATTGTGTGCATGTCTGTACAGAAATTGGAGGGGTCTTGGTGAAATTAAGATGTTTGAGGAGAAGAATCTATAAAATGTCAAGAGGAAAGAAGGTCCTCAGTACTTTCTTTTGTTGTAAATCTTTCTTTGCAGTGATTTGTCCTGTTTGTGTTTTTGTAAGAGCTCAAAATTTTTACTGTAGCTTGCAGAAACTCCAGAAGAAGGCAGAAGTCCCGCAGGAAACCATGCTTCTGACTTGGCATACTTTGTTGAGAGGAAGGTTTGACTGGGAGGGAATTAAACCACCTGTGTTGAGTTCACTGAAAATGAATCAAACCCAGCTTTTTGTTATAGAGGTGGGGTTTCGCCTGTTACATAGTCTGTATCTGAGTCCATGACACTTTCTATTTTCTTGATTAAAAAATAATTTTTTTTTTAATTTCATTTTTTGTCCATGAGTATCACGTAGGTCAGGGTTGAAGCTCTGCAGTAGGGCAGCATACAGGAATACTTTTGTTGCTGTGTGTGACATACATGTAGTGTGCGTACAGAACGCCCACTGCAGGAATATTAATCCAGAACTTTACATAAGCAAATAATGCACCCAAACAAACTCCAAAATCAAAAGCGTAAGTGAAGTTTTCTTCATTATTATTTAATCCTACCAGTATCTTCTCTTGATGATGGTTCAAAACAGCTAGATTTTTATATGCCTGCTCTACTGAAGTTTAAGCGTGCCCTTCTAAAGTCACAAAAGTGTAAGCCAATGTTCATTAGTGCATTCACCTGTCTTTCGAAGTTATATAAATGTATACTGTGCCCATCTCCATGCTCAACTTGAGGTGATTATACTGTGTGTGTGTGTTTGTATCCAATCTGATGTAATTCTGTTGAGATTGGTGGAGTTTCTTCTGCCTCCGCCTGCAGTGGGTTAAGGTTCATCATCCTAATATGCATTTTTTTGTACATAAAGCGGGAAACATACATACATACATACATAGAGCAGATGGACGTAGTATTATTATCTGTAAGAAGAAGAAGGACAGCTAACAGGCTGCTGCTTATTATACAGTTTCTCCAGCTTCTTCAGATTCATATTCCTTTTCTTGCATACGGAAGGAATACAGGATAAGAAAGATCACTTGAACTGTAGAGAAATAGTGTAATTGAATTTTGAACATTGATTTCTGAGTGTACAAAAAACGAAGAGAAAGAATGTACTCAAGCAGTAAATTGCAGGAGCTAGCAGAGTGTACAGTGCCTTTAAGAAGCAGGTGTTTGCTATGAAGTGCATACTAATGTGCTTGCATTTTGAAGTCAGTTAGGAACAGTTACCGGGGCACAGGAAACCTGGCTGGCCCGATACAGGCTTTTTCTATTCAGTACAGGCTTGCAAAACGGAAAGAAAAAGTTGTAATGCAGGGAGAAGCATGATTCTTCTTAGCTCTTTTATGTCTGAAGCAGGAGGGGGGAACTAAAAGAACAATTTAAAGGAAATTGCAGTAGTGATTGTTTTAAGTATACACAAAGCAAGCCTTGCCCTCTGTTAGGAGCACTAGCCATTTTCAATCTGGAAAAAGGGACTGAACATTTAATTAAACAATGCCTTTGTCTCTATTAATTTGTGTTCCAGCATTCATGACACATCTAGTTCTAGGTTATTTTTCAGGTGTACAGCTGTTTCCCCCTGCATCAAGTTGGGGCTCCAGTTTTTGTAGAGTGATACGTTGTTTTAGTCATAGTAGGACTTGAGCACACCGATAAAACATCAAAGTGCTCCGCAAACAGCCAACGCAAAGGCTGGCCCTGCCTCACAGAGATCTCGGTCTCGGGCTGCAGCAATGCGCGGGTGAGCGAATCGACAAGTGTGGGAGGGAGGCAGGTTGGTTTGGAGGGGAAAAGAGGCCAAGCTGTCAGTTCACAGAATATTGTCTCTAGGCAGTAGAATAGCTGATTAGTCTGTGGTTGTTGCTCTGGTAGTATAAATTTGCAGAATTCTGCTGTGAGTAAATTGCACCAGGCGTCTGTCCCAAAGTATAAGTGCATATTATGGGTAGCTCTGGACTGGTGTGTATCCAGTTCTTGCACGGCTGTCATGATTTTGGTTGTGTTCTGTTTTCATCGCAAAAAAATTATAAAGCATGGAAACAATTTATACTGATACAAATAATTTTGTACTTACCTAGCTTAACCTTTCCTTAAGTGAGAAAGATAATAGGTTAGCATTAGCAGCCTGACCGCCCTTGCCTCGGGCAGGCTGGGGGGGAGGTACACTGTGGTTCCTGGAGCAGGAAGGTTTCTAGGCAAGCCTGAAGATTTTAAGCATCTCTGACACAAAGCTGCAAAGGTAGCTCGTCTGCTGAAGGCCTAGCATGTAATTCCACAGTAAGTGCTGACCTTATCAAAACACAGAACCCACAATCCATCAAACCCATTTGACCAACCCATCAGCCCTGCCAGCCCATCAAACCCCCAAACCTCAAGATTTTCTCTGCATGCAAAAATTGTCTTTCTGACTAACTGGATGTGCTTTCATGGGGAAAAAAAATACAAATCCCCTGTAGTCTGTTTGGCTACACATTACAATAGTGCTTATGTTATATAAGCCACTCACTTGTGGGAAAAGGAATATGTTAGAGAAGGTTAAAGCACATTGAAACATATATATCTGTCTATCTGTGCTAGGGATTAGAGCAGAAAAAATATTTCAGTGAAGAAGCAGACTTGTTTGAACCCTGGTGGAACAGATGACTTTTGTGATTTTTTTTTTNGATTTTTTTTATTTTGAACAAAGGCTGTTGCTTCAACTGGGAATTATATCCTGCAGTGATACTGGGAATCTTTATCTAGCTTGATTAAGCCAATGGTTGGCCATTGATTAGTTAAGCCAGTGGCTAGGCTTTAGTAAGCTCACACACATTCTGCTACAGGAGAAAAAAATAATACTATCTTTTGTTGGATTATCTCAAATGTCATTTAAACAATAATGTATCAAAGCAAACAAAATTCAAATCAAAACAGAAAAAATTATGCACATGAAAAAGAAGAAATTGGAAGGATCTGATCTTGCTGAGGAAAATTGTGTTGGTGTCAATGGGGATTATCTTGTATCATGTAATCACAGGCAGGACTGGAATTGTGCACAAAGGACACAGGCATGATACTTATTTTCAAAAGTATTCAGGTGCTTGCATAAGAGTCTTTCAAAAGACTTTTCTAAAGATCGTGCTTGGCACGCAGGTAGTTCTGAAAAACTGTCTGAAGTCCTGAATTACCAGTTACAGAGTAAATATCAGTACAACAGTATTACTTACATTGAGCTGCCCTTATGATGCCTGGTGTATGAGAGCTTGAACTGGGAAGCAGCATTTTAGTATTATCAGTTGGCATTTTCTTAATGCGAGAAACAGAAGATAGAGGATTTTATGCTGTTGAGTCTATATTTTTAATAAAAAAGAAGAAAAAAAAGAAAAACCAATCCCAGATAATTAAGTTGGATTTAACAGTTTTAAGGAACAGCTGCTGCTGACAAAGAAGTGTTTGCCTCTAAGCAATGCTGTAATTCTTTACATAACATATTAAAACTGTATTTTTGAAGAAGGGTTGACTGTCACAGAGTCATTTATGTAGTGACATGGAGCTGAAAGTTCTGTGATTCAGGCAGATGTGTTACCCTATCTAAAATTAAGTTCTCCAGTGGGACTACAGTGTCTAAATCTTTTACTTGCACGCAGTATTTGTGGTCTCTGCTGATTCTTACAAGTTTCTGTCGAAAGGTTTGGGCACATGATCAAGCTGGTAAGCGTCAGCTGTGGTAGCTATCCATATGCATGAATAGCAAATATTTAGTAATTCAGTTGAGTTTAGATTGCAATCAGAGGATTTAGTTGCATTACCTTTCATTTGCTGTTGGCTAAAAGCCTGCACAGGTTGTGGTAGTGGTAGTTCAGCTTACATCGGTATCTTCAAGGGTCTTCTGTTTCTCTGGAAGTCTTCAAATCTGCAGTCTGATTCTTATAGTGGATTTCATGCTGGTGTTTTCTTCAATGCAAAGTCTTGGAATTTCTTTCTTGCTCTCATTTAAAATAATGTAAAATTTCTGTTGTCATGGTTGCAGAGCGGAACTGAAAAGCATGAACCTTGCTGACTCCTAAAACCAGTAAGCCTGCATATTTCTGTGAGGAAGGTCAAAATTAAAGCAAGTGATTATTTTTTTCTTTTTTTCTTGAAGGTAAATTCATCATTTCTCGATGGCTAGGATGACTTCTGTAGAGCAACAGCGGTAGAAAGGAATTAGATGAATAGGATATGTAGTCAGTTTATAGTGAATTACATTACATGAGGGCATGGTCACAAATATGTGGTTCATCCTTTACAGTTTTTTTGGTCTGATTTGTTTTTGAAAACCTCGACTAAAGGAGCCTTCCAGGAGTTCAGCTGCAGTCCGTCATTACTATTCTAGTTAGCAAGCCTTCCTTGACATCTAGCCAGGGTCACTTTTGTCACTTTTGTTTTCAGTTAGGAAAAAATGAAAGTAGCTTAACTTTAGTAGGTCTTTGCATAAAGTACATCTGATCCTTAACCTTTTGTAATATGCTTTTTCATATAATGTTAGGAGACTTGGTGCTAGGAAATGATGGACAGCTTTGACCTTGGGTTGGGACAGACACTCAGGCAATTGCCTGGCACCCAAGATGAGGGAGCGTATGCATATATGGGGCACTAGGTTGTATGCAGATGTCTTCCACCACCATCCATATTCGTGTACCTAGGGAAAATAACAGGACTGGTTTGCTTTACCTTAGCTGTTTCTCTTCTGCCCAATGTCTTCTGCCCTATGAAACTCCATCTTTGTTTCTGTGCCGTGTCCTCACTGAAGTTCTGCTTTGCAGCTCCCTTTTGTCTTTCTTGAATAGTTCTTCTTGTTCTATTGTTTCCTTCCTGGATGCTGAGGAGAAAGGACTAAATTAATCTAAACAACCTTCTTAGTCTCCCCCCACCTTGTTTGATTTGTTGTTTCCTAGTCTGGCAAGTGAGAGGGAGACACAGGCCTCGAACAAGTAGGGGACAGCATATGCCTTGCACTGTCAACGACACAAAAGCAAAAAACTTTGAGCAGCAACTTCATCCATGGGTACAACGTTGTGCATAGATTCCCTTTCTCACTGTGTGCAGCAAATCAACTAATGTTGTTAACACATTTTAAATAGCATATGCTTTTATCCCCCTGTATGCATACTCTTATTTCAGATGTTGAGCAGCAGTGGTCCTTAGGCTGCTGCCTCTAAGGATTGTTGTTCCGCTGTGTTTTGCTGAGAGTCTCCATGTAGAGACGACTTAACTTTGTGACGCTGCAAAAGCTTTGGCAGCTTTTCCCTCCCCTGCTCCAAACCACAACACACTTTCTGAATGCGTATCATTATCTCTGTGCTTCATGTTGGCTGTCCCTGGAGCTATTTGCTTGGCAGAATGTTGCCTCTTCCGAGGCAGCTTTAAACTAAGCCAGGCCGGTATCCAGCAGAAATCCAGAAGATGTGATATGAACCAGTCTTCTGAGGAATGACGAGGAGATTGAAAACTGGTAAGATTGGTCTGCTGGCCAAAGCCTTGAGCAGAATGCAGTTCTTGCTTCTACCAGTCTAACACCCTTGGGAGGGTCTGGACTTCAAGCCTTTGTGCTTAAGAAAGGGGGAAATTGTATTTCCTTTCTTCTTCTGTTTTGTTTCATTATTTTGACTAAGTTTTGGGAGTTAGGGACTAGCAGATGTATTTTTCACAATCCCTGCCACAGGGAACTACAGTACTTTGGCAGTCTCTTTGTGTCTCATCTCTGTAAATGACAAGGATGATAATAGAGCAGAAGGAGCAAGTGATGTGAGGGGAAATAAGCACTGCAGTGTGAAACAGCTACTTTATATTTTAATTAAAATCGATCTTATCAGATATAAGTCCTTCTACCAGATACAAGTTCTCCTACAGTTCTTTGTTAGAAGATCTGAGAGGACCTTGAAGACTGGAAATGTGTTCAGGCAAAAATCTGGGGCTTTTTTTAACCTCAAAGAACATGGGTTGACTTAAAACAAACCCACAAAACAGAAGCAGAGTAAAAAAACATGCAAACAAACCTCACCACCAGCTCTGCCAACTTCCTGACCCCTTTCCCCTTAAAAAGAATGCCTGCAGCCATAGACAGATTTATTTCTTTCTGCAGACTTAAAAATTAAGTTTGTTGACTTGGTTTTATGCATCTGATTTTTGACATCTCCATGACACTCTTGCATCCAGTGTCCCTTCCCATTTTTAAATGTATGTATGTGTGCACTTCCCAAAGGTAAACCTCATGATTTTAGAAAGATCTTAGAAAACTCGTGATTTCTAGAAGAGCCCTCTGCTTTCAGGAAGACCCGCAAGTGAACTCATGTCTTCCACAGGCAAAGCTCCTTGCAGTTTGGTGTCAGGCTTTGAAGGACCTGAATGTGTAATGGCTTCTTATTAGGCAGTTCTCATCTTTCATATTTGAAAAGTTCTCCAGTGTCTTTGTGGTCATGTTGTTTTTCTGACAGTGTAACATTAGGCTGAATCTGTAAATAGTAGTAACCACCTTTCTTCTTGCCAACTGCTGTGCAGGCAGCAAAATTGCGGAAGCAGAAGGCAGCTGTTGAACCAACATTTTCCAGTGTTGTTCCAGTTTGGGTTCAGTTTTACCAAAGTTCTGTAGAACTTAAGAATAACAGTTTGCGTTTGTCTCTGATTTGGCTCTTGGCTTGCTGAGATGCCGAGGGAGCATCTCAGGGATGCTTCAAGGGCAGCCTGTTTTGAGTTACCTACCTGATGAATCCCCTGGGGAGGAGGAGTACCATCGCTCACACTGGCATTGCAGCTGAATTTTTGTCATCTGTCATTCTTTTAGGATACAAAAATCCTGAGTGCATTAGAAATACAAATGACAGGGCAGAGGTAATATTCCCTTCCGTTCATGCTTCTACCCACCTAGAATTGCTAGTATTTCTATCTGTGGATGCAGAGGTGGGACGGTCAGGAGGTATGCTACAAAGACCTTCGTAAAATTATTAATGCTTGACCGAATTAAGGAAAAAATGTTTTTGATTAAGAGAGAATGTGTTCCTTGAACTCCATCCTAATTACAGCTGCATGTTTCTCCTCTCCTGACTTGGCCCAGCCCTATCTAAGGTAGCCTGAGGACTACTTTAATTTACTCCAGTTGGCTGTGATTCCTGAGGAGTCGTATGCCACCTGGCTATGGCTAAAACAGGGCTTATACCAGCCACTCCCTTTCCCCACCCTGAGAAGGCGCTGTGGGCAGGAGTGTGTGGGAGCTGGATCTCCTGGATCACAGCCTGCCAGGTTGCCCCGAAGCGGGGAGCCCCCACTGGGGAACTTGCTGAGAGTTTCCACTTCGAGCTGTTTGGGGTTCAGAAAAGGACCTCCTTCAAATACTCCCATATCACCACGATGAAAAATTTGAATGCTACTATCCAAAGCCCTATAATTTTAAAGATAGACATTACAACCTCTGCACTGAACTTAAAATGTTTTGTCAGGGACCTTCTCTACTTAAAACAGTTCTTTAAATAACACTGTAGTTTATAAGTCAAAGGTGCTAATTTGTCTCTGAAGCCTTTGCAAAAATGTTGCTTGCACAAGCAAAATGGGAATATTCAAAAGAGAAGTTAGTTGCCTTAATTTACAAAAGATGAGTTTAGTGTAGTTCTTGCTGCAAAGAGTTTTATCATGCTGTTTCACTTAACTGAAGGCATATGAATAGTAAATACAATAAATGATTACAGAACACAGTGTTACACAATAAAGTCAGGTCATACTTCATTCAACCTGTAAGCTAAGGTTTCTTCCCCACTCTTCTGGATCAGAAATACTTTAATAAATGCTGTTAAATCTACCCTTTTTCCTTCACCCCCTTACATAAGGCCATGTTTTAGGAGTCATTATTAAAAATGTGCTGAAGTGTAGGAATTGATTTCTTGTCTGTGGTTTTTCTAGAGTTGTTGTTTCTTTAAAGAAAAACAAAAGGCACCTCCACTAATGATATGCTATCACCAATACTGTTTCTAGTGTTATTTTCCCGCTTTATGTATTTATTAAACTTCATGATTTATATCTAGGCCCAGTATTGACTTCCATCTTTGTTGATGCTAGAATTAACGCAACCACGCTTGTAATATGTTAGGAACTGGGATGTCATTGCAAGAGTTTACAAAAATGAAGTGTTGCTCCAATGCATTGTACCAGTTCTAAGAAAAGTGTTTTTTAATACATGGGGAATTGTTCTTCACAGCCTTCCCAATAGGCTTATCATTCTAGAAGATATACCT
>WEKW01011597.1:7988-21188 GCA_013389905.1 Sula dactylatra | reverse complement strand
CATTAATGTTTCTGGGTCATGGAAAGATCTGAGTTTCTAGAGAAGGCAGATACAACCAATACTTGCACAGAAATTATTCTAACTACAGGTGTTCCTACATAAGACACCCTTAGCAACCACTGCTAAAATTGTACACACAGTAACTTGGTAACTGCTTGTTATAAATGAAGCAGTGATTCTCTTCCCAAATATGAAGAACTTTGGTCTATGCATTTCACCAGGAAGCTTTTGCCAATCTTTTATTTGTTTTATTTTGCAAGTTTAATACTATGATTTATTGAGATTTGCCTTTTCTTACCCATAGGAATTACTTTTTGTACTACTAACATTGTAAAAGAAGCTTAAAGTTTATATTCACTGTATCATAATATATTTTTACAATATTTTAAAACCTATGGATAAATATCTCAAGGGCTATTAAAAAGACATTTCCTTTCCCCTAAGAAAACACACTATTTTTTAAAAATCCTAAAATATATAAAAAATATTTAAAACGTTTTGTGAAGACTGGCTCTCTAAAGTATTAAGTTGTGTTTAATAGTAACCCTTCCTTTACTAAATCATTTACACCATGGACAGTCTGAATTAAAATAATCCATCAAGGGATCATAGTTTGGTTGCAGGCAGTAACCCAAAGGAGAATGCCATGGCAACTAACCAGTGCAACCGTAGAAGTTTCATAGTTTCCAAAGAAATAGGGAGTCTCAGCTAGGTGTCTTTCTCCGAGAGGAAGCTGCGAGTATTTGTAAGAAACATTAGTTTTAGAAATTTTGTTTAGAAATTTTTTAATGGGACACAAACCACTTTTGATTAAGAGAAGATTTTCAAGAAGAGTAGTGGCATTTGGTCCCAGTACTTAACCCTAAAGCTCCACTGGAAGAAAACAAGTATTAATGTAAAGTTTTTATAAGAGATCTTGACCGGACAGTGTAGGCAATATAGACACAATTGTTCTCAATGAATACATTATATTCCTTCTCCCCTTGATACTAGCAGTCACCATATTTTCAGTAGATAAATGATTTCCTGGGAAAATTCTACTTTACAGGACACTTTGGATTTCATTCTTTTCATAGGTATCTTCTAAAAGGTAAGGCTACCTTCCAGCAGAAGGACTTTAAAGCAAGTGATTATTGACTTAAGAATGTATTTCAGGCTTTTTATAGGTTGGTGAACTAAGAAATATGTGACCAGCTGAAGTTCCTTGAGAAAGATGGTAGCCAAATTTAAACATTTAAACCATCTTTTTCAATGGCACCATTATTCCCGGGTTGAAATATTCCAGGTTTCAAATCACAGAAAATAGGAAAAATTATTAAATTAATATGAAAAAAACCCCAAACACCTCAAAATAATTCCACTGTCAAGGAAATTTTCTCTGCTTAAGGTATTTTCTAGATTTGCAAAGCTATCTGAAGAACTAATATGAGGAGCATGGTATCAGAAAGTTGTGTGACAACCTCATTAAGTACTGATATTGCTTCTTTATCAATAACAAAAAAAGTACCTGGTGATAACAACAGGCAGGTATTTTTCAAGCCAAATCAGTCTAGAAGTGTTTAGCGGGTGTAATTAGAAAATATCCTATCTGAAATGGCTCAATAGTTGCATAAGATAAGATTGTCACATGACCAGAAGTAAAAACACATCAACAAAAATTGCAAAGGAAGAAAAAGAGTTGAACAGCAAATAACTCTCCTTGAAAGCAGAAATCAGGGTAAAATATGCTTGTACAAAACAAAACAAGGAAATTATCTTGAAATAAATGAATCTTAATGAATGATTTTATTATATTGACAGGGAACTATTAATAACCTTGTTCTTAAAAGAGGAACTTCATTTCAAGGAGGAAATCTTTCTACCTATAATGAAAGCTGTTACGCTCTTCAGAAAAAGCCTTTGCAATACCCGAATATATTCAGTCATTTTCCCCCAAGCAGCTCATGGCATTCATTCCTGGATACTATTTCTTTAATCATTCTTATCATAATCTTTTTGTTTCTGCTTACATGCACCTATGAGGAGAATTGTTTAAGCACCGTTTAAGTTAGGCATAAACTTAAGTGTAGGGTTGAACTCAAGCACAGAACACAGTTGCAAACAAGTTTATCATAACTGATTGGCCAGTCAGACAACATGTGCTCTCAAGAGTGCAAAGTTTTCAGCTCCGGTTCATTAACAGTGGTATAAATCAGGAGTATCCACTGGAGTCAGTGGATTAAACAGTTTTAAAAAAGAGTGAGACGAGCCACAAGACTGAATTACTTGCATTTGTGAGGTCCACACAGTGGATGACATTTCTTGCTTCTTAACAAAGCATTAAAAGTTAGAGAAGTAAACTTCCACTTAGATGCCATCATAAATTTCAGCAGGACAAGATCTTAGGACCTTAGCCAGCTTATAAATTTCTAACAAAATAAAGCTTGTAAGACAGAAAGTTTGGGTTGAGGGCTTCCATATTTTTTTTTTTATATATTTGAGAATTTTGCACTTTATAAAAAGAATTTAGCACTGGAATTTAAGCTAAACACTGAAAAGCATGTTTGTACATTCAGTCAGTTCCATATCCTGAAAAGGTCTCAAAACATGCTCCGAATTTCCTCCTTTCTACTCTGTTATGCAACTGAAAAACCGTTCTCACTTTCAGAGTAAAAATTCAGTTACATTCATGTGAACAACTGAAATAAAATCTATTAAATTGTCATTGTGGTTTTTGTAATTGTTATGTTTTGGTCTTTTTTTTTTTTTTATTTCACAGAGAAATGCATCTGGACTTGTTTCTCTGTTACTCTGACTTCCGTTCTGTTAGTCTGTTCACTAGAAGATTTTGGTCTTTGCATTGTATTGTAAAAACAGCATTTATCTGAGAAAATCTGTGTATCCAGTGTTTTCCACACTACATTAATTTACTGTGCTAGGTGTTCTCATCCTTTATTTGGACTGAATTTTTAAAATACCATTAACTACATACTGTGGCTCCTGCAGCATAAAATTCATGGAGGAATTTGACTACAGATGATTAGCTATAAATTCATCACATGTGACCTAAAGGTTTAGCTCTGCAGCAATATTTCAAAATACAGAGTATTTAGGGAAAAGGAGAGCAAAATCGGAACACTGCCACATGGCTTATTTATTATACTTCAGGATCTTTTGTAGCATGAATGGTGCTGAGGAGGTAACACAAATGGATTACAAACCTACAATTTTGGTCATAAAGGAATGCTTATATCTTTATGTAGCCATCTTCAATGCCTGCTGAACTTCTATATTAAAGAGAAGTTATTTCAGGGTTTCTGGAGATCAAGGCTGACTTAGGAACCCACATCAATTCTCCCAGGAGAATGAAAAAGTAAGTATTAACAAAGTTTCTTTTCCACATGAGAAAAAACACTTGTAAGTTCCAATCCTTTCAGTTGGATTCTTTTTCTTCTGGCATTTAAAAAATGCTGTCATTTCCTCACTGTGTCACTGCTTTTTTTATGTCTGCATAAGCAGAAAAAACCTTATGCATCACAATCTTGCCATGAATGGGAAGAGCCCTTATACAATCTCACAGGACATCATTTGACCTAAACTGGCCTTTCAAACATAACAGCACTGCTTTAGAAGACTTGGCTTATCCATTCAGTGACTGTGCTGGCTGGGATCTCTAACTCATTGGGAATACAGAATCTGCTCAGGGTTGGGAGCCAACTGCTGGTGTAACACTGACAGATGCAGGACCCATATGCCCAAGTCTGGGTAGGATGCCTGTATCACCGGCATCTGGATGTCAGCTTTCCTTTTCTGGCTGTACTGCTGGCTTTGCTTATAAACCCGATTGTCTGTCTGCTGCGGGTCAGCCTGCTGCTGCCTTGTAGTCATGTTTCTCGGATTAGTGAGTGGTTCCTCTCTATTAAGGAGTACTATCTGAGCATAGTATGCATCCCATAATGCTTTCATATGCCACTACACATCTAATTCCGGTATTTCTACTGTTCGTAGTGATTTAGGCACAGATGATGAAATCTTGCAGGTGCAGCAAATCTGTAAACTGTGTAAATGTTCATTCCCTGTCTAGCAGCTGGGGAGCTCTGCTGATACCATCCATTACTTTTTAATCCTAAACAATTGTTTTACTGCTAGATATACTGCCAGGAGCTGCAAGTATAAGATTTGGATGACACCACAAAGACATTTTTGTAAAGAGGAAAACGCAACACATTAAAATGCTCTATAGAGTATAAAAAAAAACAAGTAAGATTTTGCCAATATAACTTTGACACCTACTTTGACACCTACTTAGAAATTTGCATTTGTCACCCTTGACAGGCATATTCTTAATACTAAAGAAAATAAAATGCTCTTTAACTAAAATGGTGTGGTCTGCTGTTGCAACTATTCTTCCTTAGTTGCTTGAGTTTCTTCCCTTTGACCTGAGAATGCAACAATACCCTAAGTACTTAGGAGCAAAGCTTGATAATACTCATAAATTAATAAATGTTAACCATTTCCTCAGGTAAGAAATGGAAAGGGCACTTCCCATTCATATTCAGAGTCTCCCAAAATCACAGCCTCTGCATGAAGGAGGCCACCGAATGTCATTTTAGAGCGAGGCTTAGGGTATACATGCTCCTATATTCAGCAATAGCAGCTACAGTCACTTCCTGCCAAGCCTCCTACATGTCGATAATTCATACCCTCATCAGGAATAATCTGTTTGGGAGCTGGGGAAACTTTTGTAGAATGAATGCCAAAGTCTGCTAATTAACCATTGGCAAACACTGGAAATGTGGGGGACAGCAGTCAGTAGCCTAAATGTGCAAGGACTAGACATGAAGCAACCGCCTTCCTCTCCCACAGCATGTGCCCAACATAATGTGGACTACTGCATCCTAAAATGCAAATGAGTGGGGGTCTAAGTAGACACAAATAAGAATACCTACAATGCCCTCCATGCTGACTCTAGTGACAAGAGCAAGTCTTTTTACAGGAAGGTGTAGTACCTTCTGCTGGCCTGCTGACTTCCTGGTTTGATCTTTCACAGGCATAGCTTTAGGAGCCTACAATTAGGTGTTCAACTGAAAATATCTATTTTTGTGTGCCAACTGCAACCCATAAAAATGGCTACTTGCAAGAAATTAAACACAAAAACATGGAAAATTACTTTCATTTTTAGGACTATAAGCTTGGGTTTATAATAAACAAAACCAAGTAGTTTTTCTTTTTTTGACAGACCAATACATCATAGTATCCTTGAAAATTTGAATTGTCTCCTACCTTATAATATACATTTTGATAACTATTATTTATGCTTAGAATAATATCTAGCCATTTTTCTTCCAAGGGAGGATCATATTCTGTCTTTGATTTTGCTTGACTACATAATTTGTAAAGGATGAAAAACCTTGCCTTGACCATTACTGTTTCAGACATGTAACTGTAAAAATTAAAAAACCCAAAAACCCAACAACAAACCCAAACCAAACAACAAAAAAACCCCAACAAACCCCAAAAACCCCAAAAAAGACACACCAAGCTTAGCAGGACAGTCTTTCAATGAGATCATTTAAAGTCCCAAACTTTTCATTCTCAGAGTTAGCAAAGGGAACTTCATTTCCAGAATTGTCTGCTGACATAATACTGTATATAAATAAACATGGAAATTCTAAAACACAACAGAAATACATTTTTGTATAAAATTTTGGTTGCTTTGAATACTGAAACACTGTGTACAGTCTTTCAATTTAGATCTTACCTATGAGTGACCTTCTCTGAGACTGTACAGAAGAAATCTGAGAGTCTCTACAGGTCTGTTACATATTAGGTCTCCACTCAAAATCTGGCTTTGTTTCATTCATTTTCAATAAAACCAACACTGTTTTCATACTGTCAACTATGAAGCTTTTGCTGATAGCCTGAAAAAAGCTGACCAGTCCCATACTGTTAGTGCCTCCTTCTTCCCACGTCCTAAACAACATAGAGTAAGAGAGGAAAAAATATAGAAAAAAAAAAAAAAGACTTTCACGTAATGTTATTTTTTTGAAAGCAAACAACAAAGTGGTTTTATCAACAGGCTAGGAGTCAGCTGCTATAGCAAAGGTGTCCTCCATAATAGCCACCGGAGTAAGCAATTCCTGTTCTCTGCTGTAGGCCTCTCTTTGAAATGTGAAGAGGACTTTGGAACTCTAGACAGACACACTCCCATCACAGAGGTTTTTTTTCTCCTTGAAGTGTGCATTAAAGGCAGATAATCCACCACCTCTGCACTAGAAAAACCATTAATGAAGTCATAAAGATCAAAATCTTTATGCTGAGCAGAAGATACAATTGAAGGGAAGAACAGAATAACAAATACTATGTGCAAAGTAAGCCAATGATACACACTTTAAATCACTATCTATAATATGTAGGAAAGAATTTACAATTCATTAAATCAAACCTGAATTCAGTCAGACACTATCAAAGAGGTATAGTCTTACAGTAATGTAAAGTGGTACATTTAAATAGTATTCTCCTTAAAATGGAAAAAATGTGAGAGAAGAAAACGTTTCATTGGCTAAATGCTGTGCATAACTAATGAAGAGAATTCAGCATCAATTTACATCTTATGTGACCTTATTAAACGTCCCCCAAAAGAAAATGTGATACAATGCAATTACACATGGTTACCTCACTTCTGAAAATGTTTCCATACTCCCTTTTTTATTTTCTGTACAGGTAGAAATTCTAATACAGTGACATTTTAGCAGAAACTAATGGAAACAACCACTTTTAATCAACTTCTGAGATAATATACCTCAGAACAGGGAGTATGCTCTACAAGCCTGACTCATTTATTTCAACAATATTTGTATTCCCTTAAACATTATGTACTTTAAAGTCTGTGTAAAGGTGCTTGCACTTTCCAAGTAAAATCTAGGGGTTACAGAACTGTACCTGGTGGTCCAGCTTCTATAGCAGTGGGGAAGGTTGGACACACAGCTTCCATGTCACTCTTTAATTTTTATATTCATTTAGACCTCACAGTTGCAAAAAAAAGTATGAAAAAGTGACTAGCAGATAGCTGACATGATCAGATAACTCAGTTAAAAGCAGCCTTAAACAATAGCATTCACACGAACCTCAACTGTCCGTGCCCTGCTTAAGGGTTCTCTGTAAGCAGAGTCCCACACTACCCTTTGCCAGCTCCTGTGGAAAAAGAGGGCATGTAGTGCTGCCCTTCACTTCTATTGCAGAGGAGTACAAAGTACGTTTAAAGCCTATTTCTAGTGCTTTTTATTTTCATAAGTCCTGAGATGAGGAATATAGTAATCTCTGAAGCTGTCATCAATGTTTTCAAGAAAGTGAAGAAAAATATCACTGTTAACTTGCACAGCATGCCCATGAAATGTACTTTTCTCCATTTTTATTTATTTATATAAAATCAACACCCTTTTCCTTTCTTGATGAATGCTGTGATTGAAAAAAGAAACAAGGCATTCTGAAACCAGGACACCTATTGTCCTTACCCATATCTTTACAAACACCATAGAAGGTATAATTCTTTCTGGTGAACCCACACATTAGTTTATGCTGTCTATACTTTTCAAGCCACCTTACTTCAGAGCAAAATAGGGCTAAACCCCAAATCATAGCTGAATGTAGACTCCATTAAATAGATTTGTTGATGTAGCTGAAGAAAAATTCCTCCTTCAGCATCTACAAGCTGCAGAAAGTCCTCCATTTCTTTTAATGACTTATTCCCTCTGATTCAATACAGCCCACTGGCTATGGAAATGACAACACTCAGCAGGTGACAACAAAATGGTCAACAAACAGTGCTGAGATATGTCATTTTCTTCAAATACTTTCTCAAGAATTAAATGACACAGTACAGTACGCTGTGTCCTGCTCAGATCAAATATTTCTTTATTAAATGAAACTGCACGCTTTTATATATAGTTGCCATATAAAATGCAGGTTTAAGTGTACTGCTTCAAGCTCTGACTGCAAAACAACTTGCTATTTCCCACCCCTCCCCCAGTCTCCTTTGAGCATGTAACCCCTTGGGCAGCAACTGCTAGGATGCGGTACCATTGCCATAACTCCAGATTGAAAGCCCTGCCCTTATGGAGTCAATCTGACACACTTACTGTGACTGGGACAAACTGGAGTATGCAAATTAGCACCTTTCGAGTCTCCTGAACCCAGGAAATCCTCTTGCTAGTGTTCCAGCTAATGGACCTGAGATGTCCCTTGTAACTGTGCTGTCTGTGCAACCCCTTTAGCCTTTTCAGATTCCCATCTAGCCTTCCTTTGTTCCTAGCCCTTTTTTGAAACATGCAATGTATCAGGCTAACCCCTGTTATAATTCAAATAGGTGTAAAACCTGAGCTATACCATAGCTTTCAGTGGCATTTACACATTTAAACAGTGAATGGAGGCCCACAACATTAAAATTTCTATGAGAGGTTTTTCTGCCTCCTTTCAATGTGAAATACTCATCATTACTCTGAATCACTTACACTAGTATAAAATGCACAATTACAAAATGCACAATTACATTTCTACAGTTCTAAATAAATTAACATCAGGTATAAGAGTTTACCTTTTTATTACAAGAGGATGATCTGAGAAGACTATCAATCTACAAAGTACTTGAGGAGAGACTAGTGATCAAACCTGAACAGATTCCTATGTAGATTATATATTTAGCTGCAGAAAGATGAAATAGCATCTATCCTTAAATCATAAAGAGGCAACTGCTACTGGAGATGCCTTATCCCTGGGAAAGCACACTGTAAAGCAAGATACTCATCTTTTCTTACCAGAGTCCTATGGCTCTTTTCACAACATATCAGCACTTACACTGTTTTTCTGCCTTTAAACTGTGTTAGGGTGAGGTGTTTCAGTAGTTAATAACTGGACGTTTCCTGTCACCCCAAATTACTGTTTCTGAGTAAATTGTGTGTCTTTCTTTTTATCAACATAACACTTAATATTCTGGCATTCTCCTGCTCTGTTCAATTTTTTTTTTAAGATTTTTTTTCTCCTAATTTAATGTTCTTAAAATAATCCAGAGTATTTTCTTTGGTGTCCATTTGCTGTCCATTTAGAAATTGTATTTTTTTAAGAAGGTTGTACTCACCTCTGTGTATATATTACCATCTCTTTTATCACAAATCCATCGTTTTTGTTCAGTTTATGCTACAGCATTACAGCATCCAATTCATTACTGTTATCTCACTGTTTCTGAGTGACTAATTTGAACTTTATACAATTGTCTGCTTTTCTATATAAAACAAGGTGGCACACTGAATGGTTTTGATTTTGGGTAGAGGTGTAGATTAAGTAAGCATCTATTTATTCTCCCTTATTGTGTTCAATTTCTGGACTGCATTTTGTTGAGAGCAACTGGTGCCCCTTTTGGTTTTGTACCTGAACACTCTGGATGTTACTTAATCTCAGGAAGAAAACTGATAAAAATAGGCTATACATGACAACGAGGAGGTTCAGATTCAAAATTTAAGTATACAAAGTAGCCTACATGTGTGCCTTATAGAAATAATTCCCTCAGTTTTATAAGATCTCCAGACCTTCAGTTCTGACTTGTTATGTACTCATTCTGTCTCATTGCATTACGCACAGCTCTTCACTGCCAAGAGAAAGTTTAGGATCACTTTGCTGCATGGTTTGATCTGTAACAACTATTTCCTCTTAATTCATCTCTTAACTTCCACTTTATTTTTGGCTACTGATGCATAACTTAACCTCTACTTCATCCCAAAAATCTTTACTTTCCGACAGCACAGATCTATGCTCTCCAACATATCCTAAGTTTTGTTGGCTTTTTCACGTTTTCGTCTTTTTGCCTGCCTTTGACACAGGCTGACAGAGGTCAGTTGATAGTCTACCCCTTTAACCCAATACAGGCTGCAAGAAGCTGAACAGTCTTCTTCATCCTCAAAAAGTATACCACTGACATCATCATTAGCAACTGCCCTTCACAAATCTCCAAGCCAGTAGAAGTCTTTTTTGCTAACACCTCTTACAGCCTGGAAAAATCCTCCATCAGCACTACCATCTGCTGCTTCCTCACCTTTAGTCTCGTGTCACTATTTCTGTGTTGACTAGTGTTATACAGAGACAACCTCATTATGTAATACACAGAGCAACTGAAAATAGCAAATGAAAAGATAAATCTTCTCCCTAATATTTTATAGCACTCCAACACTTTTCTGTCTATTTTCCCACTTTTTTTCATTTTCTTGTCAGATGGGGCTCCATGTAATAATTCAGATATTGGAAGAAACAAGATTTCTGCTCAGCTATAGACTAGCCAGCAACAGAACTACCTCTAAACTTAATGTCAACTTCTACTTGTTTTCTACTGCCTATACCTAATTAAAACACTCCAAAATTTTACAATACTCAAACATTTGCGGGGGAACAAAAATTTCAGAACTATGCATTTTCTTGTTTAAATATGATTATCCCTTGTTCAATTATGATTATCCATACTGCTTGGCCGATTTTAATTCCTAACAGTGTGCTTAGAGGGCAAAGTACCAGTACTTGTTGTCACTACAGGAGAAACTTCTGTTTCTCTATGACACTGTCAATTGTGTGCAACTCTTGTACATTCATCCACAATCATTCGTTACTGCAAAATTGTAAATAACTTGCTCTGTTCACTAATCTCTACTTCGCCTTAACAAAAAAGATTTGCAGGTTTTGCACAATCTAAACTGGTTGCATGCTGAACATGCATATTCACAATGTATGGAAAACTTTACTCACATGCTCTCCAGCAAGATGTTTTTGGAAAAAATGAATAGCCATTGTCCTGTTATATACCAGCCTAGTAGTTATAGGTAAATAGGAACATCTTCCAAACATGACTAAATGTTGTAGTGAAAATGTATAGTGACTTCTTTCTACTTTTTTTCTCTGCCAGGCTTGATAGAATACCATTGTCCTACAAAGAACGTCAACAGTGCTGCAAAAATAATAAGGGAAATGGAGGACAAGACTCATTTGGACAACAGAGAAAAAACTCTGATATTAAAGTTTCCTTCAAACTGGATATTTGTTTCTACACCTTCTGTATTTGATAATACTAATTTATAAACTGGATGATAAAACTGCATTAACCTGAGGAGAATGTGGAAACATTTTCCCAATAACAACTTCCAATTTTTATGGTTGAATATGGGAAAAAAACCTTTTGTTTTGCTTTGTTTTATAACTATTGAGATATTAACGTATACGTTAGCATTTAGCTGATCATTCATGTGACCATGAGTACTTCTGAGAGTGTCACGTGTATGGTTCAATCTGTTATTTGCAGTTATTACACAGCTCAGAGAATGGGACAGGATTAGCCTCTAGAACACCATTATAGACAGAGCTTTCTTTTAGTTTAGGAGTGCAGGTGGATGGGGTAGTAGCCACCTGCAAACAGAAGACTAACTGTTAGAGTGCTCACTTGGAGTGAAGAGACTGTTATTAATTTTCCTTTTTCTTGAGGAAACTTAAGCTTATCTGACATACTCCAGAAAACAACCCTGTGACCCAGATATAGTCTAAGCTACTCTATATGATAATGGCATCTCCTGGAATGGTTCACTAGAAACTGGAGACGTTGCATTCATCCCGCACATTTACCTCACAATTAACAAGGGACCCACTCTGAAGAATAGTAATATCTTGTGTTGACATACAGAATATATTTGTGTAGTTTCACATTACTCCTATTATTACAGTGCTGGATGCATTAATAAAAGAAAAGTAATTAAAAAAAAAAGAATATAACACTATTAGAATGAGGGACATTTCGATTGTTCACAATGCTAGCATTTCATCAGGCTTTTTATGTCCATAGGTTGTGTGTGGTTTGTTTGTTTGTAGACATTAAGTACAGAAGAGCTAAAATAACATCAATGAGTCTAATAACCTGTGGCTTCTCTATAGGATGGAGGTAAAGACACAATTAAATCTCCATGAAGTTCCATCCACAAGCTGAGGCTTCCAGTGGAGTGAAAACGATGTGAAGTATGTTTACAAAATGTCAGATAGCCTTTCATTCATGGAAAGACTGGGACCACTGCATGGAGTAAAGCCAAACTGCAGCATTTGAGCTATACATAGCTTCCAAGTAGTTCAAATTCTGCTCCCATTCCAGGACTACATTACATGATCAAGTCTGTTTTGGTACAGAGGCTGCTAGGAAGTAAACAGGGGCTTACAGCCCTTATGCATACTACAGGTGACTTTGCTGGGTCATCTTGGACACAACTGCACATCCACTACAAGTATCCTCTCTGAATTGTGAACCACTCCTTCCAACCTAAGTGGTTTTTATCTGTGGCTCTTGAATCGATGATGAAGAACACAGCCTGTAGTGTCAGAATGTTTGTGCTGAGACTGTCTTTTCTTTGATCTTAATAGGAATCTGATATTTTTTCCTTTGTTGAATCTGATACTGCAATTACGAAGACCTCTGTTCATCACAAAATACTTTCTTAATGGGACAAAAAGGTACAATATAAAGTAAAAAGGCAATGTGAGTCTCATGCGTGTCCAAAGAAGGGCAACAAAGCTGGCGGAGGGTCTAGAGCAAAAGTCTTATGAGAAGTGGCTGAGGGAACTGGGGTTGTTTAGTCTGGAGAAGAGGAGGCTGAGGGGAGACCTTATCACTCTCTAGAACTACCTGAAAGGAGGTTGTAGTGAGGTGGGTGTTGGTCTTTTCTCCCAAGTAACCAGCAATAGGACAAGAGAAAATGGCCTCAAGTTGTGCCAGGGGAGGTTTAGATTGGATGGTAGGAGAAATTTCTTCACTGAAAGGGTTGTCAAGCATTGGAACAGGCTGCCCAGAGAGGTGGTGGAGTCACCATCCCTGGAGGTATTTAAAAGACGTTTGGATGTGGCACTTAGGACATGGTTTAGTGGAGGACTCAGCAGTATTAGGTTAATGGTTGGACTTGATGATCTTAAAGGTCATTTCCAACCTAAACAATTCTATGATTCTATGATAAAATTTCCAAGACAACATTCAACAAGGCTTGGGAAAAGCTTCTAGGAAGGTAGGTGGGCCCCTTTAGGGCACAGATGGACAATTCCATGATTGTCATTCACTTGTAAATCACGGGTGCACAACAGATCTTGCTATGGGATTGAATTGTTCATGAGATTGGTAGTTGGATGTTTGAGCTTTTTTCCCCGTCTAGTTCAGTA
>WEKW01011595.1:750-35833 GCA_013389905.1 Sula dactylatra | reverse complement strand
GACTGAACAGAAACATGGCTTTGGTGTACACTTAACTCTAAGTTTGAATTCAAGTTTCAAACTGATGGCAGGCATCTTTTTGTAAAAGCTCAGTTGTAAATAATTATATCAGTGTTTTAAACATTACATCATCAATGTTTGTAGAGTGCTTCAAAAACTCCAGATTAAATCCCTCCTGGCATTTTCAAGGATAATGTCCAGCTGGAGGTCCTTCCCTGGCACAGTGACAGGAAATGGAATTGCAGGAGACGTGGTAGGTAGAGTAGTGACTAAAGCAGGATTATCTGCAGCATCTTTGCAAATGACATCTTTTGCTGCAGTTCCAGGCTCCAGGACCTGGTNAAGGGGTAGTGGGAGGAGAGAAATTCCAGCCAGAGAAGAAACAAATTCCAATTCAAGCTATATAATGAAACTATGATCTTCAAAATGAAGAAAAATATACATCCAATACCCATCTATGTTAAGTTAAAAATTACAGTATTAAAATGAATCATATTATTTGGAACAACAAATATATTTCAGTAACTTCTCTGTTTGAATGAACGATAAGAGTCTTGCTTAAAAGTTAAATTATTTTATCTTCAGCAAGCAAACTAAATAAATGCAAAGAAATTAGCTCCAATGGAAACCAAAAGAAAATCTACAATCCCAGCTGATTTATCCAAATACCTTAAAAGAATCATGGAAAGTGTAGAAACAGTAAATAATGTTCACGTCCCTTCCATTTAAGAAATAACTGTCAAGGGATTCTCTTCATGCCCAACATGCAGCAACAAAGTAAGTCCCCAGGCAAGACACCTGGGGGTCCCTTCCAACCTAAATTTTCTATGATTTTCCAGAAAAATTACAAAGTACAAAAGGGGAAAAAACAAATCAACCCCCTAAGTAATTAACTTTAATATAGCCTCTTTCTACAACTATAACTTTAATCAGTAAATGCAGACAGGAAATTTCAAATTTGAACACAATTAAGAAAGGATTGGTCAATTAGAACATGGTAGGTGAGATATGTATCAGTTGTACTTACAGGTCAACAAGAAATGCATGGCTTTCACCTAGAGTGGAAGCTGCACTTGTAGCTGAGTACAATCAGACCTTCTGGAAGAACTACACTCCCATAGCTACACAGGCACTCGTAATGTATACATGTAGACAGGTACACATTCATGTGTATTTTTATATATTAACTTCTTTGCAGTGTAGAAACAGAATGTACTATTAAATTTCATAGAGAAAGATGTTAATTAGTCAGGAACCAAAAAGTGAACAGAACAGTATTCCAGACAGATGGTCCAGCACTTCTTAGGCAGATGGCTCTGCTAATTAGATACTGCCAAAAAAAAAAAAAAAAAAAAAAAAAAAAAAAAAAACCAAAAAAAAAAAAACAAAAAAAAAAAACCACCAAAAAAACAAACAAAACCCCAAACATTAAAGAAGATGGTTTAATTACACAATGCCAAAAATTAACAACTACATGGTATTTCCTTTTTTCTTTTTCATTATCTGCTGGCTTTCATCTCTTATATCATGTATTTAAACAATACTCGGGGGAGTTGGGGTATAATGGCAATAACCATAATAATATATCTGTCAACAAACATGAGTAATATCGCCTTATTATTCACAACAGTCCAGGAATGGAATGGCTTCAAAAAGTTGTGACTTGTTTGGCGAGGGTGTCTTGCCTAATTACCTCTCAATGAACCTGTATGCTGGGGTCCAAAAGCTAAGTTTAAATAGGCCATAAAGAAAGTGTCAGGATCGTAAATGCAAAGAAAGAACATAGCCACAGAGAAGTATACCAGCAAGACATTAGCAGCAAATTAACAGCCACAGAGTTACTGGTGGTTTTGATGGTTACCAGAAATTTTAAGGCGTGCTTTTGTATAATGACATCCTTTCTTCCAGCAAATATGTAAAGCCACTTAAGAAAGATTTATACCCCTCTATACTTCAGAGGAACCATTTTCCTTGCTTTCCACAGAGTCATGACCCCTTGTCCTTGCAGCCATAATTGCTGAAGCTGTCTATCTTGCCAATAGGCTCCTGACAGTCAACTTCAGAATGATCATCCTCTGTGGAAAAACTAGAGTAAAATATTAAAAAGGGACTTCCCTTTAACACAGCTTTCCCTTTTGGCTCGCCAAAAAGGACAAGCTGGTCTCTGGGGACTCAAGGCATGCTGGTTAGGCTTTCATATGAAGTGACAGGCCAGCAGCTCGTACAAGAAGTCCAACACCGTATGAACGACTTTACTAATTTGCTACAGTCACTGTAGTATCTTGCCACCAACTACCGCATGTAACAGCCAATTCTCCTAGGAATAACATTATGTGTGTTTTCGTTTGTTCAGAACCAGCTTTCACTGTTCATCCACAGTCAGAAAATTACAGTTTCTTATGAAGTAAGCAGTGTAAAATATATGAAAATAAACATCAAACCATGCTTAAATTTTCCAGGGTTTGGAATTCAATAAGAACTGAGATCCCCTGATAGATATATAATTCCATACTTAAACCAAGTAATATATGAAGCTTTTATGGCTTCAAGGTGCCAATGTCAATTTTATATCAAATATACTGGCTTGGAGTATATTAAAAAAGTGAGAAGTACATACCCTGCCAATTCATGAAGTGGTGAAAGCTTTAATTAGCTAATTTTATTGACTATGCAAATAAATAGTTTTTTAAAATTGTCAGAATTAATACAATAAAACTAAAAGAAAAAGTTAAGCATATTAGAGAAGAATTTAGAGTTCCTAAATCTTTCACAAGCCCTCAGCGTTGGGCTACTGCACTGACTTTAATGACACAAGACTCTGCCCAAGACTGAACTTTCACAAATGCCACCTACCCATCCACCTGTGCATTCCTCTCTTTGTCTTCTGCAAAGATTTCTAAATGTCACAAAACATCCATCTGGTTTATATTTAACAGAGACAGGTTTATAGAGGAAAATGCAGTTCCAAACCTGGAAGTTGGCAACTCAAAACTTGAGTATGTTTGGAACTAGGCTTTTTAGTCCTGCTCCCAGAGAGTTATTAAAAAAGCTCCAAACTGTTGTACTCTGACTTTCAAAGTTTTGAATGTTCCAATCTGGCATTTTGAAGCTTTTTACACTTTTTATGAACTTTCAAAAATTGAATGCAGGATTATGCTGAAGGGGTAAACCAGCAAAATGCTCTTGCATTACCAAACTTGGCAGCCATTCAGCAGGTAGGAATGAGACTTCATAACATATTTTTAATGCACATTCTGAAATTATACTACATACAGTAAATTTAATGTATTGAATAAATTACATGTGAATCCTTTAAGATTTAACATCTGTGTTAACACACTGAGATTTAAAGCATTTCCTGGTTTTTTGGCAAATAAGAATGATTTTAGTAGGCTCCAAGACCTTTTGAAAGCAACATTTCATTTTATGTTTTTTACAAATAGCGTTGTAAACTTCTAGGTGCTGATGAGGAACGTCAGGTTTCTCTTTATTTCAAAGAAGGGGAAGATACTTCAAAGTAATTTCATACTGCTCAACCCCCTAGGCTAAATAACAGAGTAAGTGGAAAAAAAAGAGTCCCCTGGCACTGGAGTGCCACAAAATGTTGTTTTGAACCTTGAGCATAGGCAAGCAGAAGTTTATTTTCCTGTACACGTGCTTATAGCTACAAAGAAACATGGACATGGGAAAGGAGGTGGGGGCACTTGAAGGTGTGCCACCTTGCCCCACACTAACTTGCTGTTCAAAACAGCCATGCTGGCATGGATGCAGGATTAAAGAAGTAGCTCAGCAAGCAGCACTGCTTACCTTTCGTCCCCAGACAGTCAAGGAAGGTACAAAAATTCAGAAGACGGTGCAAATCAAAAATCTTCCTGAAACAATTTCTGAGAGGCACAGTCAACATACTGCATATTGCCCCTGAGATGTCAAAGACAGCTGTGTTATAGCTTCCAGATATGAGCTCACAAAAACAGATGAACCAGAGAGATATAGTAGAGAATGAAATTTATAAAATCTTCTAAGTCATACTGAATAACTGAGACTACAAAAAAGAAATCGTTTTGTTTCTATATGTAAATTTATAATTTTGTATAGGAACAGAATAACAATTTCATCATAATTTGTCTTTTTTACTTATTTATTCAAATAGTTTTGCCATTAGGCTTTAGTGACAGCAGGCTAGATTCTATTCATAGTAATACACATCTATAGTTCTAGAGAAAATATTACAGTGACTTTACAATAATTGTTATTTACAATAATAAAAATAGTTTGAAAAGTTAGCCTAAAAATGGCATCTTACAAGAGAGTAGAGACAAAAATTGTTGAAGGAACTTTAACACATATATGTCCATTAAATATACAACTAAATCAAGGTAAGAAGATTTTAGACAAATGAAAGCAGAAAGCAAGCAGAATGGTAACAGAAGAAATGTTAGAATCACCAATTTGTACAGCCTGCCCAGTGAAAAGCCAGTGAAGAAATAAATGGTTCAACAGCACAGGGATACAAACATGAGATTACCTAACACCCCTCTAGTTAAATTAATTGACCAGAAAGGTGATTTTACAAAATCAAGATTAATTTTTCTTCTTGCCATTTAAGAATAACACATAGCTATCTAAGACATTTAGAAAGCGGGTGGGGCAAAAAGGAACACAATAAGAAAAACACCACCAAATTTCCAAAGAGTTGGCAACAGGGCTGATGACAACATGACTGACAGTTCACTCAGGGAAAGAAGCAGCAAAGTAATTTTTATTTTGGTTATGTTTATTTTAAAATAATTGAATTTAATTTGACAAGGGCTAAAATAATCTGAGACACAAAACAGCAAGAATATGGAGAAGAATAAAAAGTAAAGAGGCACATGAATGAGTGTCATCAGCATATAGATAATATTGTGAGCTGTGGAGAAAAGGAAAAAAACAGTTGACTCAGAAAAATTCTCATTAAACACAAAAAGCAAAAGATGCTTATTAAAACAGGAAAGCTTGAACCTATAGCTATGAGGAAAATTACTGGAGTGTAGCTGCACTGTTAAATTACACAGAAAACAAGGGTGAGAAAGACAAACAGGAACATCAGGACTAAGGAGAGTATCTGCTCAGAGTATGAAAAAGTCTTCAAAAGAGCATCATGTACTTCAATTTCAATGGAAGGAGCAGAGGGAACAAGGAGGCCCATAATGCAACTTTAAATCACAATTTCATCATGAAGATTTGAGATAATGGTGAGGCTATGAAAAAGCCTGAATTTAAGTTCATTTTTTCTCTTTTTTTTGATACAAGTGAACGGTCTGGAGTAATGTCAATGATACATGGAGCTTTTCAGCTCCAGGTTATGTGTTAAATATCATTCAAGTTATTAACTATTGGAGGTCAGTGACATCTGGTAACCTAGCATTAGCCACATGAAATGAGTGGGTCATTTCTATCAAATTTCTAAAAGACAAACATTCAGATCCAAATGAGTCATAATTGGCTGTTTTTGCAGAGGCAACAGAACGGCTGCTTAGAGGGAAAGAAATACCCCTGTTTATATATAAAGGTGTTTACTTCATTTCATGTTGACAAGGAATCTTGGAAAAGCAGTCACTGAAACAATCACCATCATCATCATCATATCTTAAGAATTTGTCTCCAACTTTTTCCCCTCATATTTCCCTCCCTGCTGACCTCACATTTCAGCAGACATAGGATACTTGTAGGAAGCTCCACTCAACCTTCAGACTCGGCCTAAGGATTGAAGCCAATGTGCTCCAAAGAAATCAATAACAAACAAAATGTGATAAAGGGGGATAAGCTTTGTGTCCCTTGTGCACTTGCAGCTAGAAGGTATGTTGCAGGTAAAACACTCAAGAGCCAGGGAATTTTATTCGACTTAGTTTATTGCCAACCACCACAAACCTCAGTCTGTCAAAATTCCTCTGCTAAGGAAGGTAAGTCACTGAGTAGGCTTTCAGTTTCCACAGTGGATGATCTCCAGTACCAATCAACTGAATTCTTAATAGCAGAGAGACAAATAAATAATCATCACTTTCTAAGAATGTTTAAAAGATTAAGTCAACAATTTCTGTTTCAGACTGAGATTAAATTTTCATAGATTTGATAAATTATTAACAGTTGTCTTAAACCAACTGTTATAAATGGTCATGAGGTCATTTGTAGAAAACACGACTGATGGGCCTATGTAATTAAATGTAACCTATTATCTCACAGACCAATTTACTTATAACAATAGGTTGACTGTGAAACTCAATCATTAATTAGACTTCTAAAAAGTAGTTATGCAATAAAATTTAATAAATAACAGATAGCCATTCAGTATATGCCCTTGTTACTCAGTGATTATTTGCTGCGCACTCAAACCAACACTGTGACAGGTGAACCTCTGACAATTTTTGCAAAACAGCTTTTGTTCTAAAATCAAAACGGAGGACGGGAAAAACAATCACAGTCTGTGTGATGTGACGCCTGGTGTAAAGATTAGGAATTCTGTATTTGTTATTACTGCATGATCCATTAGCATTAAAGGATCATAAACAAAAAAAGTGAAAATAGTTCATAAAACACTGATGCCTAGCTAAATGTATCAGATGCTTTGTGAAGAGTTTTACTGATGAGCTCCTAGATTATTCTACAGTGAGACTAATTTGGCAGATGTTTCTAACTGCATTCATTCATTGCAGTTTTTCCAGTGGAAATATCCCAAATATTTGTAAAAAAATCACACTTCCCCAAAGACCCATGTCTGCACTTCTAAATAACACACTTGTCTCTGCTGGCACTTTTCTGGAAGCTATACAAGGAGAAGGTAGCCGTGGGAGAACTCACCAAGCAAGGCAAAACCACTGGTATCATAGATGAGACAGAATCCTGAAGAGCAACACCCATATCCATGAAATAAACTGGAAGGGTGATAAGGCCTTTAAAACTAATGACAGAAAGGTCAAATCTCAGTTTATATCAAAGAAAGTCAAAGTAAAAGAGCCCTTAAGTGTTGAGAAAGTATCTCCTAAATTTCAGTGACACACACAAATCATAGTAGCAATATCACACAGGGAGCCTAATTGAAGAAATTTATTTCTGAACCAGCTGTGTGATGTTCTCCTCCTCCTCCTCCTTTAGCCTCTTTTCCATTTTTCATGGTTTAGAAACCCTTTGACTGCTGCATTGGAAGAACAATACTGTACTTAGGTATTTTTCTCCCAGAAGCTGAAAGCTCAGTGGAGGTAGCAATAAAAACATGATAAATAAAGCTCATTCAACAGGATGCCCAGTGCAACTGTTAATAAGGCACTTCTATGCAGCCATGGGGCTCTTATTTCTTTTTGCAGATGCCATCAGTTTTCCCCCATCAAATTATACCTTATTAACAATTTGTCCCCTGATGGGTATGTTATAGCTCTTAGCTTTTTAACACTGGTTTATATTGGATACTAGGTTAGCATTATAAACAGAAAGTAATAAAAACTTTTTTATTACTAGGAATTATTTCTTAAAAATTCTCCTGTGCTTTTTCTGCACAAGTGAGCCCTTTGAAGTCAGTATTCCAAATCCCAGAGCTTTTACTATAGCAAAACACTCCAAAATCAAAGGGAGTTTTGTCTAAGAACAGAAGAAAGGCCAGAAATTGTAAACATTCTCAATATTCACTATAGAAAAGGAACTGCTTCTGCAGAGTAGCTTATAATAGGAAACTCCCTTAGCATAATGCCTGAAGTGCTGAAGAACTTTAGAATTAGACCAAAGTCTATTGATTTATAGCTCTTAATTTCCTATGAATAGTGAAGTTGAAACTCAGATCAGGCTGAATGTACCTCTACAAAGCTGCAAAGTCAAAAAGCTCAAAAAACTCAGAGTTAATTTTCTATTTTAAATTTAATGTATATCAAAGATTTCTCAGTATTCTTGAGGGAAAAATAAAGGATAACCTTTATCTCTGATTAAAAAAAAAAAAAAAAAAAAACCAAAAAACACCCACCTTTGTATTTGCCTTAAAGTACGGAGAGGAATATGTATTATTTTAAAAAAATTTGATGGCACAAATATTTGGTTAGCATTTCTCCACAATATACTTAAGAAGCTCTAGGTATTAATAGCAGCCAAATCAAAATTCACAGAGTTCAAGAAATAAGACTCATTATACTTTTGAAAAACTTTGTGAAATTTTAATAGTGACATTCTGAATAGTCTGTCAGTCTCCTTGCAGATTCTGTAACTTCTCCTTGAAGTAGTTTTTTTCCAATGGAAAATGCCTGCTGAAATTTTTCAATGCCTACTGAAATTGCTCGATTCTTTTACCCAAATTCAAGGAACACATGAAAAGTCACAGAGAGCCCAAGACTCATGGTGAAGTTTGCATCTATAGACGTGTTTCTTTCACTCTGAAAACAGAATGGTTACAAATTAAAAAGAGTTGTGGGGGGGAAGCCTTAAACAACATAAAGATTTAAAGAAGACGGAACTTATATATTTAAAATGAATCTGCAATGTAAGCAAGGTTGTTGCCTCCTCAGGGATGATGTTTGAGGCCTAAACTCAGACAGAACAAAACAAAACTTTCCTGTAATAACTTTTCTTGAAATACACTTCAGCTCTGAACTTTCAACTGTTTCCCAGCACACAAACTCTTATACTGCCTGGAATCTTCAAGGAGACAATAAGGTTTTACCTAAAGTTACCTGCAGGACTAGGGTCTGATTCTATGCCAAAGGAAAGAGATGAATACCCACACTTTAGCTTTACAACACATGAACTGTCTTACAAAAAAGGAGCAGGCACGTCAGCAAATCCTGCTTGCTCTGTGTGGCAAAGGAAACTAAGCAATCCTCATTTTCAACACCAGGATAGAGGCATCCTTTTGGCCTGCATGGTAACTGTGACTGAGAATCTACATAATCAATTCCTCAAGCAGAAGAGGAACTTCATGTCAATAACCTAAGACACATCCTGTCTCGCTGCCAGATCTTTTCAAGGACAATACCCAGATAACTTTTCAGGTGGATGAAAACAATGCATTCTTCCCTAGCCATGCTCTTAGAAATAGCACTAGATAATTTCTGGCAACGTTCATCCAGGCTACCAGTATTCAGTGTTAATCATGGTGCTTTGAATTCAGATACTTCTAATATTAATTCTAATCTGTGAGTTAATGGAGAAAGCAGAGGGAAGGTGGGACAGAAAGAAGAGTGTGAGTATATTTAAAACCCATGCTAGGATGTAGGCTGCTTGGCTGGCTGCCAGATGCCCACCCAGCTGCTTTCTCATAAATTAATTTTTTTACCAATTAAAACCAGACTGGGATGGTGAGAAACAAAGACAAATCTAAACACTCCACCACTACCACCACCATTTCACAGGATCAACTTCATCCCTTCACTTTGGACTTCTCTACCTCTCCCCACCCCAGCAGTGCAGGGGGATGAGGAATGGGGGGCTGTGGTCAGCCAGTAATAGCTCCTCTCTGCCTCTCCTTCTTCCTCACACTTTTCCCTACTCCAAACAACATTTGTAGTTAAGAGACTTTTTTTTTTTAATCCAAAACGATTTTGAATGTCGCAGCTCTGTGAGAAAGCAGTTCCAGTTAATCCCACAAAATCTATGCTATAGCGAGAAGTGGCAGGTAGATTTCAATGTGAGTTGCATGCAAGCAACAACCACCTTCTCCACTGAGAAACAGAAGCAACAAAAAATGCAAAAAACTTGAATGCCATACCACTGTATTGAATTATGGAATTATTACATGGGTGTATATATTACAGAGATGCATTATGTGAATGTAACAACATAAAAATTTTATTATGGTATTATTATATGTGCATTTGTCATCTTTTTACTTTGATTCTGCATTTTTTTTTTGTAATAGTTTGCATTTTGCCCTCTTCAAATCACCTAAAATTCAACGTGAATGTCTTCATTCATGATCCTCTCCATTTGCCAGAAATCAGTTCAGGGGAAAAAAATGCCAAAAACCTAAAAACAAAACCCAAGTTCTTCTCACAGCCACTTTAGCTCCTAAAAGTATTGATTCTGATGCATACCTTTGTACCTTCTTTGGTTTTTAATCACTCTTCCAAAAATATACGTATGTTTCTATTCTTACATGATAGATTGGATTACACTGAAAATTATGACAATCCATTAACACACATTGCATTTTTATGACTAATCAATAGGGCTAACCAGACCTTTAGCATAATAATCTGCTTCTATCTCTTCTTGGTACTTCACATCTTTCTGAAACCTCCAAACGTCCACTATTTAGACTGAAATTTTCCTCTGCCAGAGAGGAAAACCTAAGTAAAAGATCTGTAAGAATGAGAGTATAGGGAAATAATATTTTTTCAATTTTTCTATTTGTAAAACTCTTTTCTGCCTCTTTCTTCTTCCACGCACACTACCACAAAGCCATCGGGGTGAAAATAAGATAACATAGTAGCCAGCTTTTTGAGAAGTTCTGTTCTGTGCTTGACCAGAAAAAGCTTCTGATTTTACAAAGTCATGAGGGTAGCAAACCTTCAGAACAGAATTAGGATTATGAATACATGTGAGCTGTTCTTTGAGGGTTTTTTTGCTCTTTTTTCTGGGATGATTAAAAAACATCTCAATAACTTTATAGTGATGGTTGATGTTCTCAGGCGAGAAAACTCAATTGTTCAAAATAAATTCTTATGCACCAAAAAGAAAATGCCCTTGGCAGGAACATCATGCATTCCCTAAAAGTCAAACTGCTACTGCTAGTACTAATAACAGTAACACTAATAACAGCAATGTTAAAGCAAACAAGTAAACTATGCAAAGAAAAAGGGGTACCCCAAAATGTGATGGGTATATACTTCATTTTAGAGCACTGACCTCCCCCCTTACAGGTGTAATTAACTGCTAGGGCAGGAGAACACTCAAAGCATAGCTGTATTAACAGAATATTAAAGCACCTAAAGTAAAAGTAATGTAAAATAAAAGCTATCATACCAGGAAGCAAAAACAGGACGAGGAAGACATAAGGCTTTAGTCTTTGCTAGTTTTCATCTTCTCTTACCCCACTGTCCCAATTTGACTGCCAACAAACTGCTGCACTGGATTAATGAGAGTTAGGAACTATTTTTGTACTCATCAGTTGAATTCCATCCTTCCAACCATATCTGTGAACTCCCCTATAGTGGAATTAACTCACTAAATGTGCTATCTAAATTAGCACATTTTACCTAACCAGTCCAGTAACCCACCAAATGCCTCCTAACGCTCACATGAGCACCTTCCAATATACAGTAGTCATAGCATCAATAACTACAAATTTGTCTCAATAAATGGACGGTAATGCATGTGCAATAAATATTTTTCATCTCAATCTAAATTCTAAACATACATTATTTTTCTAGTATAGCTGTAGCTTGTCGTGTCTTACTGTGGAAAGAATGCTAGCTTTCCTAATGTGATAAGCCAATCAGGAATCTTGATCACTTGGCTGTTCTTGTTCTAATGAAAAGAGATTGGTATCTCAAGAATCCTGGGGGGATAATGCCTATGTGATACAAAGCAGAGCACAGATAACAATTCTGACTTGGTAATGGTCTGAACATACTTAAAAATGCATGCTTTCAAATCCCTCCCACTGTCCCAACCACAATAACATCTCTTATCGAAGTTCATCTATTTTAGGAGGTAGGTTCTCTACAAATGCTAATCTGTTCAAACTCAATTCCAAACTGAAACATACACTTGTATAAATTAAAACAATGGAGCAAGCCAAAAATTTCAATGGGTTGGCTACTTTCTGCGCACAAGAGGCGCAGAAAGAGTATTGTGCTGCATAGGGAGTACAGAGGGAATTTCTTTCATGTCTTACCACAACAAGCCAACACAATTTTAATTTCACTTCCCACGTTACGTTTCATGCATGCCCCTCAACCTAAACACCACAAGTGGAAGCAGGACTGGATGAAGAGAGAGCACTAGCTAATATTACTGGCAGTCACACAGAGTAAATATGCTGTATCTCTGAAAGGGCAGAGTATCTCTATCACACGTGATTATGTGCCCCAGTGAGCAGACAGGGCAAGCGCCTTTTGGCCTTTTCTGAGAAAATTACATACTGTAGTTGGAGAGAATCCTCAAGTTGAGTGAGATGGAAAAGTTCACTGTAAATGCCTACAAAGGGACAGTGAAAGCACTGAAGTGTTGAAGAATTAGATAAAGAGATACAGGCATCTGTTGAGATGATCTTCAGGGACACTCCAGGACAGTACTGTGCCCAAGAGAGAACAACTGGTGATGTGGTAGCAGGTGACTGAGCAGAAGAAGAGGAAAATCATCCAGTGTAGGGTTCTCTCTCCCTATGCTAATGTATGGGAGCAGAGAGGCCAACAAAAAAAGAAGTGAGGTACGGTGGTGATTTGTTCATCAGATGTTGCACAAAGAAAGCTGAGAGAAGTTCAGTGGGATCCATAGCTCATGCCATACATCATCTTCAAAGTTACTTATGGAAACAAAACAAGGGAAAGAGAAAGGGAAAGAGAAAAAGGAAAGCCTCTCTCTCCAATGGCCAGCTAGGAAGAGATGCAACTGGGATACACAGATGAGCATCCTTGCCAGTGCCACAGGTAGTCTCCCCAAACGCATATTCTGAGGGATGCTAGGAGGTCAGAAAGTGCAGTAGCAATGACAGGCTTTAGCTACCCTCAGGAATTCAGAGTAAATTTTTAGGCACAAATCAAGGTTTTCAGAAAGCAACTCAACATGAGGCCGAAGAAGTCCCATGGCTTTCATGAAGAAGCAGCTCTTGACTTTGTCGTGAGTAGCGTGTAGGAACAGCACTGTAATAGCAACCACAATGTACCTAGATTCAGCATCACTGCAGGAGCAACTGAATACCCAAATCTACTACAGCATGTTCTGCTTCATAATAGGGAACTTCAGTATAAAGAAGCTTGATAAAAAGGAGCTAAATGAGGCAGCTGGGAGTTCAAGTTTTGCATGCAGCATTCAAGGATACCTAGCTGGAGACACAGGACAAATGAACAATACCTATCAAAAAAAGAGACACAAGGGAAACGACAAAGGGAAACTTGGCATGGATTAACAGCAGGGCAGAAGCAGTTAATAAAAGGAAGAAAGCATATTTCAGAAAACTAAAGCACTGTCAAAATGAAGAAAACAATAGAGCAAAACTCTGGCAGGCTGAATCAAAAAATCTAACAACGTAGACCAAAAAGACCTTGAAGAAAAATTTGCAAAATCCATAAATATTACTAATAAATCCTTCTTCAAACACATTAAAAGCAGGAAGCTTGACAGTTCACAGAAGCAGTAAATGATCAAAGTGAGTAAGAAGATAACTCCACACCAGAAAAAACTATATTTCCCCCCCACCCAGGTTCATCATGGAAGAGCTCAAGGAAGTTCTCATCCCAGAATGGGCAGGACTGCTTATCAAAAACTCAACTCATCTCAAAAAACAGTGCTGTTACAAGAGGTTATAGAATACAGATAAAATGAAAAGCAACAGATTTTCAGGATGATTATTTATGCAAGAATACTAAAAGAATTCAGAGATGAGAGTGCTAAACTGTTAATCAGTGCAAGACCTTTAGCTTACAACTGCTTTGGTACCTGAGGACTGGAAGATAGCAAACATAGTATCTATTTTTCAAATGGGCTCCAGGAAGACCCATGAAACTGGCAGCATCGATGTCTGTACCAAGCAAATTATCAAAAACTATATAGTAAGTAATAAAGATAGTAAACAAAGATGAAAGTCCTGGTATGCGAATTCAACCACCCTGGCTGCTGCGTATAAGCAGTCCAGGAGATTTTTGAAATACATTGATGACAATTCCTTGATAAAGGTGAGTGACAGCCCAACCAGGGAAGATGATCTTCTGGACTTGTTATTATGAAACAGGCGTGTAAGGTGAGATCTGCCCTGGCTGCAGTGATCAGAGTGGGTTGATGATTTTGAGAAAAGTAAGCAAAACAAATAGTAGAACTACAGTCATGGACTTCAGAATAGCAGATTTCAGCTTGTTAAGGGATATTCTTGGTTTGATCCCATGGGAGACTTCCCTGAAAGGCACAAGGCCTTAGGATAGCTGGTTGACCCTCAGAAACAACTTCTCACATTGTAAGAATAGTCCCTTCCATCATGCAGATATCTGAGCAGGCACGGCAGAAGGCTAGCACACGTGAACAAGGAACACCTGATGGAGATGAAACACAAAAAAGAAACATACAGAGGGGTGGAAGAAGGTATGAGCTTTCCATGAAAATTCTAGAGACATTGCCTGAATACATAGGAACGGAGCTAGGAAAGACAAAGCTCAGCCAGAGTTGAAACCAGGATGGAAAGTGAATAGCGTCAGAAAGACATCTCTAAGTATACCAGATTGCTTCTCAGTGGGTAGGGGAGCTAATGCCAAGTGACACAAAAAAACCCCTGAGGTACTCAGTGCCTTCTTTGCCTCAGTTTTCACTGATAAGGCCTGCCCACAGGTCTGCCATGTCCCTGAGCCTACTAGCAGAGTCTGTGGAAATGAAACATTACTAAATGCAGAGGAAGATCAGAGTTAGGGGGCATCTAAACTAACTGAATGTGTACAAGTCCATGGGACCAGATCAGAAGCATCTAAGCGTATTGAAGGAGTCAGGCAAAGCCATTGCAAGGCCATTCTCTATCAACTTTGCAAGGTCATGGCAATCGAGGGAACTTCCTGACAATTAGAAAAATTATTTTTGTCTACCAGTCTTCAAGAAAGCCAAGGAATACCTGGAGAACTACAGGTCTGTCAGCCTCACCTCAGTCCCCAAGCATGTTATGGTCCAAGACATCTTAGAAGCCATGTCCAGGCACATGGAAGACAAGAAGGCGACTGGGAACAGCTAGTATGGATTTGCCAAGGGCAAATCACACCTTACCAGCCCAAGTTCCTCTGATGAGAGCAGTGCATACTGTTTTACCTTACCTTTAGCAATACCTTTGCCACTGCCTCCTGTCTTCTCTTACCAAAGGACCTTTAAAAGCCTCTTCAAGAAACTATGCAATCAGAGCATGAGGGATGGCTTTTAAAGAGCCTTTTAATCTCTTAAGAGGTTAAAAAGTAAGTAGGGTAGGTATATGGTCAGTTTTCAGAGGGAAGGTCAGCAGTTGAGACCCACAGAAATCTATGGCAGAACTCATAAATGCTGAACATATCCTTAGGTGACAGATAAAAGAGAATGAACAGTGAACTAACAATGCTTGCTGAAGTTACCAAATAATTCAGGTTAGCAGAGAGCTGACTGTAGAGTTCTAGGAAACCTGTACAGATCTGAATGGTTAGTTATCTATATTGAATTTAATTTGCAGTTTTAATAAATGCAGTGTTGCACACCAGGAAAAGGAACATTAAATAATGAAATTATTTAATTTCATGTATTCAAGTGATGTGCTCTGAACATTACTATTCAAGTATGAGACCTTAAGTTATAATAACAAAAAAGGAATTAAGAATAAATTATGAGAAGTATGGAACACAAGAAAACATCATTGTACCATGGAACAAATCCATTTACCCCCTTGTTTTGAATAGTTTGTGCATTTCTGATACAATCCCCAATTTAAATTTGAAAGTAGAACTAGGAAAGATATATAGAAAGGGGACAAAAGACCTCCAGCTTTTTGTGTTTCCTCTACAAGGTAGAATTAGACTGATTCCTCAGCCTAGAAAAAAAAAAAGAAATCTGAGGAGAGAGACAGTAGACAGTTATACAATCACGAGAAAGGTACACAAGGAATTTTGTTCACTGATTTTTAACAGTGAATTAAAAGTGTATTCACTGTTCTTTGAATAGTACAATATATTTAATGATATAAAATAAAGAAGTCCTTCATTCACATGACGAAAAGCAGAGCTCTTTTCCACAGAACAACAAAGATACAAAAAGTGGACGTGAATTAAATGTCACAGGGTGAACCTGACATGAAAAAATCACTCAGGTAAGTGAGCTCTTGATTAAATCTGTCCTGCTTTCACTACATGATTCTATTTTGTGCTACAAGAACAAATCAAACACAGATAATTGTTTAATTATTATCAGCATTTCTGCTACTGTGTGGTGTGGTTCTGTTCCTGTGGTTACGTAACTTTGCAAATCCCCTGTGACAGCTGAAAAGCTGACTGGATAAAAACCCATCCAAGACCCGACTTTCATCTCAGGAAGCTCCTGGGTTTCAAACAGCTGGCAGAATTTTCTGAGGATATATCATTAAATGTTTTGGCTTTTCCTAGGCACCTGCTGCGGGCTGAAGACAAGACAGTACACTAGGTATGATCTGACCCAGTACAGGTGTCGTTATAACCTTCTAATTATAACTCCAAATAGAGTTACATCACCCATTATCAGCCTTAGCTGATACTTCAAATGAGCAATAAACTTTCATCAAAATGATATATTTTGATGCTGTTTAAAAAGAATTTCAGCAAACATGAAAGAAAGTTGAACATCATTTATGATTAATATCACTAAAGTTATTCTTCTAGCAAGAGAAATAATATGAAACGCTTATCAAATATGGACCAATTCTTTTTTTTAAATTAAGAGAATAAAATCAAGAACCTAAATCGTAAGTCCTGACTACACCCAAAATGCGTCCTGGTTTTATTATAACATCCATGTTCAGGGAGCACACACTGCCTCCTCTTTCCTCATATGTTGTTTATTTTACAGGGGAAACACTCTTTCAGTGACTTACAGTCTGCTCTGTTCTTGGCAGGTTATGAGTCAGAGCTCATAATCATGTTCCCCAAATCTGAATTTGCCTTTCTACCTATGTACCCCCCATTTCGGATTTGTTGTCGCTACAGAAATTTCCCTTGTGCAAAATTTTGCATATTCTTTACATTTCCTTTTTCAGATTGCTTTCCCTGATTCAAAGCAGAGGGAAGAACGTCTAGAGATCATTCTGCGTCCTGTCTGATAAATGAAAGTCTGTTTTCTTGTTGCCTGGCTACACTCTGTGTCCATGACAATGCCCATGCAATAAACACATTCTTGCTATCCGCACTGGCCTTTTTTAGTTTGCCACTCCTGCTAGTAGAAGTCAGGGAAATGTAATACGCATCCACTGCTGACATTTAGATGTGGTTGGAGCAGGTTGATACTTGCAACGGGGGAAGGAAAAAGACTAAGGGTGAGATATCTTGGATGTTGCCCCACAAGGACAGTGATAAAAGATAGCACCAAAAGAAGAGATAAGACTTTCCCATGGGTCTCAGGGGCCAAGGAGTCCTGAAGGCTGGCCTTACTGGCAAAATCTGAGGTAAAGGCAGCACTGAGTACCTTGGCCTTTTCTATGTCATTTGTCACCAGTTGCCCTGGTCCATTCAGCAGTGGGCCCACATTTGCCCCAGTCTCCTTTTTGCTGCTGAGGTACTTGTGGACTCCTTTGTTGCTCTTTACATCCCTTTCCAGATTCAACTCAAGGTCACTCTTGGCCTTCCTAAGCTTACCCCTGCAAGATCAAACAGCTACTCTACACTTCTCCTGGCTCACCCGTCTCTTCTTTCACCTTTTGTAGAATTTGGTTTTATGTCTTCTAAGTTCAGTTAGGAGCTCCTTGCTCATCCGTGCACTTCCATGCACATCCGTTTCTACTTGCCATACATATTTTTAGCTGGTCTGTAGAAAAAATCCAGGTAAATTACTTAAAAAAAAAAAAAAAAAAAAAAAAAAAAAGCTATTTCAAATTAGTAACAGAGGCCTCGGGTTTTGGTATTCACTTTCTGGTGCTCGAGTACCTTGGCACTGCCCTGATTGCATTGAAGTGCTAGCCACCTGCTTCCAGTTACATGGCACCAGTCCAGGAATCCCATCACTGTGTTGCTTCTGTTTAAGCCTTTGTTGTGCCTTGTCCTCGTTCCATATTATAAATAGGATCACAGTCTCACGGAACTAGCTATGGACCTGCCAGGCAGAAGCACCATTCTGCCTGTGGCAGGGAATTTATTTGTGTGACATAGATGCCAAAGTCAGGGCTCTGAATTTCTCACAAGGAATAATGAAAATGACGCCCCATCTTTCAAAGCACCCACCAAATAAAAAAGGAAAGGATTTGGGTCTGAGATACATTTTGAAGAACAAAACATCATCAAATTGTGATGTTAACAAATCCAAGCTCAGAAAGCAGAGGGAATAAATGCCTAAGAAGTCTCAGAGAGAAACAGGAGTTAGCATTTGGAAGTCCAAACATAATTATACATTCAACTCTTCAATAGTTTCAGAGCTTTTTTTATCCAGCTAACATTAATGAGCCAACCTAGCCACAGCTGTACATACCAATTTTTACCTGAAAGCTTACATCTCTCTAGGTCTACCAACGTCTATCTAAAGTCTATCAATGATCTTCCTTCTGCTCTTCCTGTCCCAATCAAACCATTTCTGTTTGCCAGCACAATGCTGCAATGGCCAGCAGGTCAAGGTCCCAGAAAGAGCTGTAAAAACAATGGGTATTTCATTTTGTCTGCCAAAGCAAATACAGAAAATTTTTATGTTCATTCTTCTAAATAATTCCGTATCAACTGTTTAATGTAATCCAAAAAGTTCAGACTATTCCCTGTTTGATTTTCAAAGCTGTTTTCCCTCTTAGTATAAACCAGTCTATTCAAAACCAAACTATTCCAGAAGAAAAATTCAAAATGCTTCATTCAAGAAATGTTAAAATATGCTGATGCTTTGTAAAATAATCCCAGATTCCCTTACTTTGGCTGCAACAACTCACTAAGATTGGACAGATTTCACTTTTATTTTTATCATCAAAATTCTCATCTATCCTCAAAATTTATCAGGTTGTAGTCTTCACCTAGTTCTGAACCTTTCTATCATTGTCTTTCAACTATTTCTCTCCAGCTTCTATTAGTGTCTTCCCTGAAGGTCCTGTGACCATCATGTTTGAGTTTAAGCCACAATTTTCAGAAAGCTTGTTTTACAAATGCACAGGTAGGCCCAAGTGTTTGCCCATGGCAAGAGAGGTGAAAAAAAGAGAAAAAGCAAGGAGTAAAAGCCATAGACAGAGACCTCAGATTAAAAATGAAGGCGATGCTTATTAGAAAATATCCCTTATCAATCCCCAATCAGGCAGAGAATGATTTAACATTTTCATGGCTAAGCCCTGGATTGGGAACCCTACTGAAAAGATTGAAGATCCTCTAGTTAAAAACAGGCAGACAGACAAGGGGGAAACTAGACACTCCTCAGAGTCAGCAAGTACTATCAGGTAAGAATAGAGACATATAGATTAAGAGATCATACAGAAATCCAGATAATCTACAACTGGAAATGAGCTGGAGAAAAGGGAACAAACAAATAGTTACAGCGAAAGACTGAAGTTACAATTAGAACTGCTGCACGAATAAATGCCCTTTTAATGTTTTTAGCCTTAACTCTGCCTTGTACATTTAGAAATAGGGTTAAACAAGCATTTTACTTTGGACATGCTGTTTCTGAATAGATTCAGTCATCTTGTTAGTCTTCCATTCAAGATAAAGGTTTACATAATGCCAAATACAGGTGGGATTTCTCTTTGGCCCAAAGAGCGAACATGAGTGGTTGGTCACTGTGATTCCAGTAAGAGATGTCTGTCACTGAGGGAAGCCTCAGGGAGAGAGACTCTGAAGGAGACTAAAAGAGATATAAAGCACAATTTTGTCCTGTGGTTATAACACTGGATGGAACAAGCTTACTGGCTTTATAACATAAGTACATCTTCCCCATTTTCTCCCTTTAACCACATTACCCCAAATCACATTATGTGGCGTTGTTAATAATGTCAGTGTAAAATGAGACAATTAAAATGTCATGAAATTGGATGAATGACTACTTGCTGAAACAAGTATCAAAGAATAGAGTACATGGCTTCAGCTTTAAATTTAAGTATGTCAGTTGGGAAAACTACACTTGATGAGTTTTTCCCACATGCATAGGCATAAACATAAATAAAAAAGCCTATCTTTCTTAATCTGCTCATCAGTAGCTGCGCGCATCTGATACTGTGATGCGTAATTGAAGTGCTCTGTCCAAGTCTCGCATCAGTACTCTTTTTCACTGCAGTAGTTCCAGGCTTCCAGCTGAGATGCTCAAGAAGCAGTCTCAGTTTTGAAATATAAGCAAGTTATTCAAATTTCCTTCAGTCACAAACTATGTAACAAGACATTTTGGCTTTGAATCATTTATTTGTTTCAGCTTTTTTTGATGGTGGCTTTTGGCATCAGGACACCTGCTTAAGCCAAGTTACTATTTGCTTTCCATTTGAAATGTTATGATACTGAAAGCCCAGATACAGATTTCAAGAGAGAAACATGCTGCTGTTATCAAGCCAGTGCTTCTCACAAGGATCACACTGGACTGAGTTTATTATCAGACAGAAATCTGCCAGACGGGTCCTTGAAACAAAAGTAGTAGGGATGAACTGAGGTTAGTGGCAGCCAGAGCTCCACTAAACTTCCTAGGCACAGGACAAAGACCCACGTAGCTTCAAGTTCTGCCAATAAAAATGACAGAGGAGATTGCCAAGGACCAGCTGCAACTGTTTTTCTAATCATAAAACTATTTTCCTAGGTGTCTATCCAGCCTCTGTGCTAGCCATTCAACATAAAATATTGAGGTATGGTGTAAATTCAAACTAAAGACAGCACCTTACCTTACAGTTAGTGTATGAAAATAAAATTTGAACAGTCTGAGAGACACTGTTTAAACATTGCAGCATGGGGAGCAAATGGGAATCATCCCAAAAATGCAGGAGAGAGGGTGGAAATTGTGTATTTTTTTTGAAAATAAGTGTGCGCTCTGCATGCAGTAACTTTCCTCATTCATTTTTCTTTAACACTTTCAAAAATATGATTTGAGTCATTGCTCCTCAGTTGTGTATTTATAAAACCCCTTACAATCAATATATTTTTCATTAGCATAATGGCCACGTGGGTTTTTGAGAATCTCCAGATTCATGCAGCTCCATAGCATACAACTCACATGATGAGAAGTGCCATCCATGATACAGAACATCACTCAGTTTAACAGTGAGATTTGGGACAGTCGCATTACAGCCTTGTGTCAGTATCAACACCTCATTGCAAAACTGCCCAACATCATCAGCTTACTGAGAGGTTTTTCCTCTACTGTACCTAGGGGCTTTATTTGGAGTTGGTTTTGTTTTCTGTTTCTTTTTTATTTCCTTATCCTTATCTACATTCTTGGGAGAGCAAGATACCTCAAAGTAATTAAATTCTGAATCTTCCAAGGGTAGTTTACCAACTTCAGTTTGAAGGAAGACAAGGAGAAAACAGATTTGTAAACTGGCAGCATAGATCTTCAACCGAAGTAACTTTGTTTAAAAGGAAACTAACTATTTTAGTACGATTTTTCAGTCTAGCTGCATCCAGAGACATGGATTATACCAAATGGCAGAGACCAAAATGTCTTCAAGGAGATAACTGTTTAAGAGGAAAAGTGATAGCAGGGGTTTGGGATCTTATAAGTAAAGAAAAAAGAATGCTATTTATTCTCCCTCAAGCTCTAAACTGTCCAAGCCTTTGGCCTTTTCAGGCTGTGCTGTAATCTCTAGCAGCTGTGCTTGAAAAGAGCAGCTGAATGGCAAGGGGATTTTGCCATACTACTACTTTCCAAACTGATGCACCCATCCCTACTACTTGCAGCTCACAAATTCAGATTTTTTTTTCCTTTTAAATTTAATTTTAAAAGAGTAAGTGTTCTTAAGATGTTTTGGATTCTTCTGTGGTTTTTATTTGGTTGGTTGTCTTTAACAGCATGTATATGCACAACCATTGTATTTTTACCTACTACCCATAAATGAATCACAGCTCCCTCCCCTCCCTCTTTTCAATAAATAGAAACAAACAGACAAAAAGGATTAGTCAAAACAAATAACAGGTGAGGTTTTTTGTTTGGTTTTCTTAAGAGGATGAGTGCATGCCTAGTAATAAGCTAGTGATTTGAAGAGTGGGTTCCCCTCTCCATTCCCAGTTCTGCCCTGGGATGAGAGTGCTGTAGTTCCATGACCCCTTCAGACAATCCCAGTGAGTCTTTTCAGTGCTCCCCCCTTCACCCCAAACTGATCTTGCTCCTGGCCACAAATTCCTGCCTCCTCCTCTGTGCTATCACATTTGCATGGTCCTACAATGAGCTGGTTATGTCAACTAAGAATTCCTAAAAACATTTACTTTTTCCTTACAGACCAGAAAAGTAAGAGCGCTGGATAGGAGAGGAAGTTGATGCTCAGCCACAAACAGAGCAAGAGAGGATAGGTAGGAACACTGACATCCCTAATTAAATTGGATCACGTTGTCAACCTGAGCAGCTTGGCCATTTGAGGATCTGGCAAACCAACACTATCATCATTCTCATCACCCATGAGGAGTTTTATTTACTTATTCTTTTGAAAACATTTGGTGGTCCTTTAAAGAAAGTTATTAGACCTGAGGGAACTATGAGGCTCAGACACTCAAATTAGGAAACTACTGTTTGGATGGATGCGGCCTCAACTTGCAGATAAGAGGGATGGAGATAAAGAAAAGCCACCTCAATGCATCCTTTCTCTGTGCCAGTCTCCACAGCAAATCTATCCCTGAGCAAGCAGACTTGGCTTTGTATTTAAATTGACTTTAATATAAATACATCATGCCTTTGCAACTCCTACTGCATGTAAGAGAAGAACTAAGTACTCAGTATTTTGAGTGCTACTTCTTCAGTGTCTAACGGTGGATTTAGGACTCTCTCTATGAATCTGGAGATACCAAATGATAAGGCAAAGGCATTCAACATAAGGTTGTTCTTTATATGTCCCTCTGGCAACAGAGTAGCCAGACATCTTGATGCGGCAGATGTAAAGCCTCTTTTGATATAAATGTGAATTTTGCCCAAGTCAGGATTACATGCTCAAACCTTCAGTATGTCATGAAAGACTGAAGTATGTGAAAAAGATCGGTACACTTTTATGTCCTCAAGTTAACCTTTCATATGTTGCAAATTATTTTAATGAACAGTGGAAAGAAGAGAAGGCAGTGGCATGTGGCAAGCTCCTACAAGGCTACCCAGCTGTTGAATAAAAAGCTTAAAATTTGAGTGCTATTATCACCATTCCTCTAATCTTTACCATCCACGCTGTCAGGATATTATAGTTTTCAAATAGGAGAACAGAGAATTTGTCCCTGGGCCTTAATAGTTTTCAAATAGGAGAACAGAGAATTTGTCTCTGGGCCTTAACTAACATTTAGGGAGCCATAAATTCCCCATTTAATGAACTTGAAAAGATATAAGGGACATAACATTTTGTGATTCAAACCTTCAGAATTTAAACTTGAAACCAAGCTGTCTAAACACTGTATCATAAAGACCTTGTTAGAAGAGGTGCAGCTGATAATGCAACTTGATGTACTCATATGCCATCATTCCATAAAATAAATGGTCTAGAACCTGAGCAGAAGAATTTCATAAGCAACCTTGAAACAACGAGTGCCCCTCTACAGCCATCCTGCACACATGGGAAGTTGAGCAAGTGAGGACAGACATAGCAAACATAGTATCATATAAATTTATGGATATCTATAGAAAGTTTGCTGATATTAGTATACACTGCAGAACTCTCATTATACTCATATTATAATTCTTGTTAAGATTTGGACCTAGTGCTCTGACTGTGAAGTCTCCTTCTCACCAATGGTTTCAACTTCTCTACACTGTCAAAAAATGGAAAGATCTTACTGTAATTTGAGAAGTGAAACATTCAGCTCAAGACACTGCATATTCTTAAACCAATGAAAGAGGGTTTCTCAAATGGATTTTTTTTTAACATTAGAAATGTTGAATATTGAACAGAAATAATCAATCTTGAAGCACACAAAGAAGGATGCTAGAAATAGGTAAATATTGCCTGCTTTCCCTGCTGCTAAATTTACATGTAAATCTGTGCTGAGAAGCCCTACAAGATTACTTGTATCATTTCATGTGGTTTTTTCGTAAAAATAGGGTTTAAATGTCAAGTTTGTGTTTTGTTTTGTTTTTAAATTGCTAGACTTACTGAATTACTAAATTAGAATGTAAATCCAGGCATACATATTGCATACTAATTTTGTACTTTTCCCCTCTAAATCTTTGTTTCCCCTACAAGCAGAAAGTAGGCAAAGGTTCACAAATTTAATGCAGTTTCTGGTATCTACTCTTCCACCTTCTGCTTAGGGTCCCTGCCATTTATGCATGCTACAGTCTCACAGTGAATTTACACGAGGTACAGGCATATAAGGATTTTACAGTAAGACACATTTTTCCATGGTGTGTGGACTTCTGACATTATCACCTCATCAGGACAATCATTACTCTAATTAACTCTCTTCTCCATCCTCATCATGCTTTCACTTTCCTCTACACATATACTAAAGACACAAGCCTGCTTGTCATTAAATACCACCAATAAGGATCTGTCAATGTGCATATCAGAAAGTTCTGTAAACAGACCAAAATTTTATTTTCATAGCTTGTTTTTAACATAACTCAGTCAGTAAATAGCTGTAGTCCTACTCACATTTGATGTAGTTCTTTCATAGTAGATTTTGGCCAACTACTTTTAATGCAACCTGCCTGCTCTCCTCTTCCTTAGTGTTTTTTAGCACTTTCCTCTTTTGTGTGTAAGATACACTTGCTGCTCTGCTGTGGTGCATGTTATGACATCTGTCCACAACAACATGACTCTTTGTCTCTTCAGGAAATAAGTCCTATCACCAAGTCTTGTCTACAACCAAGAGTTACAGGAGTTAAACTTCTGAGAGCTCTGTTTGTCTCCTAAGCCCAGAACAAATGTCCTCTGTGCTTGCCTGAGGTCCTGACTATGGTCTCAGAGTTTTAAATGGGAAGACTAGAATTGGACAAACAATTCAGTCTTGTAACATAAGAACATGTGGAAGCCAAGAATCATTCTGGAGAGAACTTCAAGAAGAGAGATTGTAGCATTTTTTTTTATTATTTTTTAGTAACTGCAATAAGCATTATTATCATTTTAAGCTTGTGGAGTCAGGAAAACAATATTGTTAAAATTTCTTGTATAAGACTACCTTAAAATCAACCATGATATCAAAAAGGCCTGTACTAGGTAAGAGTGACAAGCATTTCAAAAATGGCATTAGAGGTCTCATAGTTTTCACCTGGAAAAAGTAATCATTTACAATAGACACAGAATGCGTACAGACAGTAAACATTTAGGCTTGCCACTGACTTGTGTGTGGAGGATGTTCCCATATGAACAATGTTATATGCCTTCCCTCCTGAAAGGTAATAGCTATCCATGGGGATTGCTGAAAAGCTTCCTGCTCATCTAAGTATTGATCCTCAAGTCCTGTAAAATAATGCTAAAAGCCTCTTGAAAGAAGAAAAAGTGCTGCAAATTTCTTCTAGTCATTAAGTGGTTACTAAAGCATGTCAAGACATAACTAGCTATGCCTATTAAAAGCAGCAACCTACCTAAAGCATTAATCTCTTCATAAATCAATTGGTTGTGTGTATTCAGATCTCCATGTGTTCTCCAAAACCAGCATGTTTTCATTCTTTTTAGACCAGATAGTCCTGCAGAGTTGACACCACCATGAAAGAACAACCTCAACTCTGCTTTGTCTACCAACAGGATTATTCATCAGATTTCCAATCAGTCAGCTCATTTTTATAAACTATTTGCAGGATTATCTGAATGCTACCAAGCACACAATTCAACCTGATAGACAGTTGGTACCAGCAAAAAGGCACAGGAAAGGAAGGGAAAAATATATCCTAGATGGAGTCTGTAAGGGTGGCATGTTTGTTTGCTTTTCTTTACAAGAACTTTGCAGAGCGGTTGCACTGCATAATGCTTCCATGGGAGACAAATAGGTGCACATTGCCACTGTCTGAGTAATTTCTTCAAGAAAAAGCTTATTTTTGCAGTCCAATTGTCTTACTAGCGATTACAGCAACAGCAGCAGGACTTATAAGAGAAACCAAACATTCCCCCTGTGAGGGCCTTGTTTGCCACTGTCCTGAAGACTCCTCATGGTCTCAGGCATGTCACAGAGGTCTCTGCTAATCAAGCAGATGACTAATACAAAAAGAGTCAAACCACATCTCTAAAACTTGCTGTAGGAACCTGAAACATTCAATTTACTTTCAAGACAAGAAAAAGTAGATTTAGATATTCCTTTTTTTTTTTTTTTTTTTTTTTTGACATGACTTACACTGAACATGGTCTGACTGCTCTGAAGCCTATGTTGCAGAATTGCCTTTGTCCTCCTCTTCTGAAAACGAAACAGGAGGGAAAACATATTCCAGTAGGAAAAGGGACTCAACCAATATTCCCACAGTTATCATAACAGTGCATTAACATCAGAATCAGTAATTTCAGTATTTATAAACTTCCACACAGTAATTACACTGTCTGTTCAAGAGGCGTTTTAAAGCGATGTCTATACCACAGACAGGTGAGATAAAGGATATTTGAACATGCTTCAATTAACACAAACATCTGCTACTCCAGTCCCATGATATTAGGAAGTCTGGTGCACAGTCTGTGTAGAAGTCCACGCTTCTACAGCTAATGTTGCCATCAATCCATGCGCTAGCCAGATTAATGCACCTCCAGTGCACCACATATGTGCACAATCACTGCACTGCTTCTAGTAAGGTCTACACTGTACTGTGAGGGTAGCAGAGCACCGTTAGCCAAATCCACCCACCCGTTCATGTATTTATCATTCAAAACAGAAAAACTAAATGAGAGACCTAAAGAGTTACAAGACATGAATGTCAGCATAACACACGCTAGCCAGCACTAACAGCACACCAGCCCGTGGTCCCAGAAGCACACCACAGGCACATCTGAGAAGTCCTGCAGGCTTCCCCTCCCTTAAAGCGATCATCTTATACCAGACAAATACATTAAATCTGGCCAGGACTTTCCCAACAATAATAACAAAGATGGCTGTGGAAAGCGTTGATTTGACACCAAAACAATAAAAATAAAAATAAAAAATCCACCCATCACTACCGTTCCCAAAACCTTTTCCAAGTTTCACTACAACTTCACTAGAATAGCTTCCTGGAGCTTGAATTAAATATCTGCAAAATGGGAAAAACCAAAGAGTCTTCTGAACCCTACTGTTCAGGAAATTCAATTAAGCTACAGAAGAGACAAGTCCAAATCCATGCTGTGAATCAGATGACAAATAAAGACGCGAGCCAGTCTCCTACACTCAAAGGCAGTCTGCTAGCTGTTAGACTATTAACTCTATTTCACTTTCCAGATCTCACCTGCCTTTTTAAGATGTTCCACTTCTCATAGACAATCAAAAATGTTTATCAGGGATATGACAAACTACCTCTGAATGAGACAGAAAAGTAGTTAAGCTCTTCTAGTATTCTAATCCATTCTATATTTTCACTGGCCATCTCTATCCTGTTTTATCTCAAAATCATGGGCATTTCTGGGAATGAGACTGTATGATACAGTGCAGTCTTCCAATTAATTTATCTTCATTTTATTTTAATTGCATTTTGCTTTGGGGTTGTGGCCTCAAAATAGGTTCCAATTTAGGTGGATTTAACACTTCTAAAAATGGGGTTTCATATATGTCTGCTGCATCCTGCCCTGCAGAAGAAGAGCAGGTGAGCTTATCAGCTGTACTAAGTCCATTATACATGAGAAAATCCACAGTGGTTTTCCTACAGGAGGAGCAATTTGGGAATCACCTGATTTAGATGCTCTTTGTTTCAGTTTTCCCCTTCCTACTTTTGGTACTAAACATATTTTTATTTAAGTATTCCATTTCACTGCCTGCAACAATTTTGTATCATTTGAGAGGCCAGCTACAGGTAACAGAGTGATTGCGTTGGGCTGTGTGATCCCAGATGCAAGGTACAGCATGCCGATCTGACTGCAGATCTAGGAATTGTAAATAACTTCAGATAGTCCCTGGGCTTTCCTCAGCTCTCGGCAGACTGTGTTTCAGCCAGGAAACTTGAATGACTACACCCAGGACCTGCACAGCCATTTGCAGAACTTTGTAGAGATGTGCATCTGGAGAGTCTCAACCGCTTGTCCTGTAAGAATTTTGGCTGAAAATTATTCATATCAGCCTGGTAAACACAGTGTTAGCCTTTCTCCTTCCGTCTGCTCATCATATACACTTACACTGCCTCCAACCTGCTCTGCACTCTCTCTCTGCCATGGTGATCAGGTGGGGTTTTTTCTGTCACATTTTTTCACGTTGGCTGGCTTCCAAAGACACTTTAGTTTTGTGACCATTTTGTGGCCATGTTTTAAAAGGCTGCTTTTCGTGCAATGTGTTCAGCCAGACCAGATGTTCTTGAAGAAACTACTGGTTTTAATCCTCTCTCTCCTCAGATTTTATCTTCCAGAACTCCGTTTTCTGGGCTATACTGACTAAAGCTCTTTCATCTATCTGACTCTGATTTGCTACATAAACCAGATTCAATCTGTGCATTTTTTGGAAAAAATTACCTCCAGCTTTCTGCTACTTTTTCTTCAGCTGGCTATTTAGAAGCAGCAGGGAGCTTATGCATGGCTGGTTCTCCCAGCAAGGACTCCAACATCCTTCCTGTTATGTTCTGCACTGCACATACACCTGCTGTTCTAGAAAAGTTTGGTAAATATTACTTCTTCACAGATAAAAACAAATAATATATTTTTACTTGCTTCTTGCAGTAAACAATGAACTTTCCCTTCTGTGATCTCCCTGACTCCATCTGCAGGGTGCATTTGCCCTAGCGTGACTGTGTTCTCAGGCTAAAAAGATGCATTTTCTTTCCTGATACACAAGGGTGATTAGCAGAGACAAGCCTTCCATAGCACCACGCTGTCCTTGAGTTTTGTATGTCGCATCAACTCTAAAATGCATTTACAGTGCCTCAGTCTGGTCAGATTCATTCACAGTGACTAATTCTTCTCCTCTGTTCCATCCTGTCTAGTTATTCTCCTCTGCAGCTTGCAAGCCCCAGTGAGAATGTACCTTCTAGAAACCAGCTTTTCATCACGCTATCTGTTATTTGATCATGGGTGTTAAAAATGTTTTGGCAAATTTGGTAATGACAACACAAATATTTGTTCAACATTTGTCTGGGTAGATTTATCATTCCTTATTCCCTTATGTTAATGTGCACCTAAACTAAAATGCAATTATACAATGAATAACTTCATACCTTTTATATGTAATTTTACAGAAATAAGAATGACTTGACTTTTTTTTTTCCTCTCCAATTAAAAATGAAAGCAGTTCTTCCTTTTCTGTGTAGTAGCTGGATGTGGAGCAGAAAAATCAGAGAAACCACAAATGTTAGTGAAATAATATTCTGGGTTTACACAGCAAGCCTGCTTTTGCAGATTATTTGGACATGATTTTTCATGCATCGGTTCCCAAGTTTCAAATTTCCATCTCATCCTCCTTTACTGAATAGCTGGAGTATTAAAAGACTGTATAACCTGAATAAAACCTAAAGAGAAACATGACAGCAGTTGGTTCTTATCTGATTCATTTCTTTTAAAACAATATTCTTGTTGCTCTTCCCACCCCTCACTAGATTCAACTACATGGGTGGCTTGGATTTCCCTCATCCCACCCCGGCCTTCTTCGACAGTGTCTCTATATTCCTCCTGGGTCACCTGTCCCTGCTTCCACCACTTGCATGCTTCCTTTTTATGCTTGAGTTTAGTTAGGTGCTCCTTGAACATCCATGCAGGTCTCCTGTTTGTCAGTATGGACCATATTATGTAAAGAAAAAGTCAGCTTATGGGGGATTTTGTCTACATAGACATTAGCATGTGAAATTCTCCACTCGGCTTTTCGTTGTCAATGCATATGCAGGGTTTTGTTGAGTACAACTCATTCAGCTTTATCTTCTCATGCTGAGTAGCACAATATTCTACAAGTAACACTACTGACAGTCATGTGAGAAAAGACTGTGGAATCATGCCTAGAGCAGTCTTCATAAATATACAATGACATATTTTTGAGCTTCTATGAACTTACAGCATTATGGTTTCTTCAGACCTGTCCTGACATATTATAAAAGCTTCATTACCAAATCCTAGCCCAATTAAAGTAAGAAAAAATTCCATTGCAAAAGCTTTTGTGTGTGTTTGACAGTATAAAACTTAATTCAGATTTTTTTTTTTTCTCTTTTTTGTTAATTGCCCATGTATTCAGACAAAACAGTATGCAAAATTGTACTGGAGTAACAAAAATAACCATGTATCTAGGAGTCAGAAAGAGTTTCAGTGAGGAAGCTTTCATCTTATCAATGGAAATTAAAATGTGTGCAAAAATCTGAACATTCATGCAGATGAGCTTCCACAGTTCCACTTCCCACAACGTCTCTCCTCTCACTAGATCTTGTTTTCATCTCAGTAACAGGGCGGTGAAACAAGTAAGGAACAGTTTGACCTTTCACCATTTCAGCGCCCCGAGGTGAGTGTGTGGCAGCACAGAACCATTGCCCAGAACTGTCAAAATCTCTAGGCAAAGACTCAGAGCTTATGGGCCTAAGGCTATATAACCCTTATAAGCAGGATTTCCACTGACAGATATCCTAAAAGCAATGGCACGTACAGATACTGGGCAGCTACTGCATTTTCCACTCAATGTGGCTTCAGAATGAATGCATTCTCTCATTCATATTTAAATGTAATTAACAGAAACCAATGTGAAGTGCACATACCAGACACAGCATTAATTCAGAATGCTCAATTTAAAAGCTCTGGAAGTCATAAAAATATAACAACATAAATTTGTATTTTTTCCAAAACAATGGAAAAGATTGATTCAGCTTTTTTTTTTTTTTTAATGAGAAATATTTACTAACGAATCAATTTATCTCCAAGGCAATTCTGAAAAATCATATTCACCTTATGTTTCATTTAGAGACTCTAAAGCATTAAAGAACTGAATCACATACCACATAAATGGTCAATGCCCAAATGAAGTTGTTATTTAAGTAATATTTAACAGAAACTTGTTTTGCTTCTGTCCCAGTTATTGATTATTCCTAGAACTGATTTCCACAATGTTGCTTTATCCTGGGTACCCACATAAATATGGAATTCTGAGATTTTCGCAGGTCTCTCATTTGCTTTTATTAAAACTAACTGAATCAGTAAATTTAAAACCTAAACCAAAACACAAACAGTTTTGGGACTGACTATTTCTGATTACTACAATGGTAGCTATACCCTGGGAAAAAGACTAATAGGTTTTCATTAAGGAAGCAGTTTTCAAAATTGAATACATACACAACTGCAGGTATAAATATTAACCTCTAACCAAACTCCTTTTGTATTAATTCATTTGTTCTCTTGGAATCATATTCTTGTCATTACTTGTATCTAGCTAAATTACAGGCCCAAGTACAGACTCTATAGTTTCTAATTTCCCAAAACTTTGTAATGATCTGTTCTTTTTCTGTTGGTATTTTGTTAATTTGTTTGGAAAATCAGTATACCAACTACCATCACATCACAGAACTATTTCACAGATTTGGAGAAGAAAATAAACAGTTTTTCAGACACTAGAGCAAACATGAAATCCAGAAGTACTGATTAGAGAGAAAGAAAAAAGGAAAAAAACCCAAACATACAGCAAATAAACCTATAACAAGGTTAATACTGTAATAGACCAGCCCACATTCAGTCAGCAATGAAGTCTGGCTTAAGAATGCGCAATAGTGGTCACACACTCTTCGACTTTGTACCGTGACAAAAAGAGCTTAACGCACGTTTTAGATTCAGTCTACTCACAGCAGAAGCCTGCTGCATATGGGTGACATAGAAAAAAAATCCCTACTGTCAGATTGCATACAGATGCCTAACTCAAAAAAAGGGGTGGCATTTATGCTTCCCTGTGCTCTCAGCATTCCTCTTCAGTGGGATTAGACAGCCCAGAACTTGGATGTCAGTGGATCCTGTGCTTGGGTATATAGCTAGCCCGATGCACCAGGCAGAGAGACTAAGCACCTAACCTCAGACTCCAAGTTCCATTCTGAGAGCAGAGGCCTAAAAACACTGCGACAGCACAGGCAGGTCTAGACCCCACAGAACAAGCGTAATTTCCAAATGCTCATTATATTGAATTGCCCTCTGAAGGCCATAATCTTGCCCATAAAGCAATTAAGAGAAATAATGTAGCTGTTTATGATGTCGGTACATTACTTAAATAAATCATGTTTTCAGTTTGCCTGTCTTCAAATAAATCCAAATTAACAGCTGAACCAAAAATTTTATATAGAAATCTCATACACATGTCTAACGAGATATTTCAAAGCACATCTAGTTTTCAATTTTAATAAATTAATTTTCACATTTTGACATGATTTATCACTTCCAGACTTGACAACAGAAGCATCATATCGTGGTACCATCTGGGATGGGTAAAACAATACATGCCAAAAGACAAGAGAACATCTACTAAAAACAGGGGAGGGAAAAGATAGTAGAAAAATAAGGATAGGCAAAATGAAGGCAAAGGTGTCCCAAAGGATTGGATAAGGCTATCAGAATAAAACTCGAAACAATTTTAGTCCTCTACTCTCAGTTCAGACCAGGACTAGCTTCCTATGCTATGCTAAGCAGTGTTTCTCTCAAACATTTAAGAGCAACAACCCACATCTTACACTGGGCTCAGTAGTGTTGACTGGGCAAGTAATGCGCTGGAAGAGGCACAGACCCTCCCCTTGTGCCCTGAACCATTTAGGAGAGCAGGACCCTCTCTCCTATGCATCCCTGCATGGGCTCCTCACCCACCAGCATTCTTGTTGCAGGTTTCTCAGATCTTCCCTTTTCCTTAGGTTATAGCAACAAGCGTCCATGTTTCTCACCTTCAGTATGGCTGCTTTGTTTCCTTGAATACTTCAGAATCCTGCTTTCCTTAATCGCAGTATCAAAAAAACTAGTCTCCTGACATTGAAAACTTTTCCACCTCTTCCCTAGGGATGAAGGGAGCAGAACTTTTTGCCTTATGGAAACAGTCAGTTCTTTCCATAGTTCAGCAGCTGGGTGCATCCTTTAACAGCACTGTGTCAAAGGCTCCTTATAGGTCAGCAACAAGATGCGTATCTTAAATTTTTCTGCCGAATGTCAAGGGAACATGAGGCTGCTCCACCATTTTCTCTTATTCTCAGTTTAAATGTTGTGGGCTTTTTAATTTCTTGGATCAACAAGCAATGGCAGGGGATGCTATGGACCACACAGTGCCCTTATACTAGGTATTGATGACTGCTAACACACAAGTGTAAGCTGAGCTCACCTTCTATATGTAGAATTACCCAAAAGCGTCTATGACCATTAGCCTAGCAGAACTGTTGAACAGATCTCTGCAGTACTGGAAAACAATCCTCTGTGACTGAGAAGATGTGTCTTTAAGTCTACTCTTTGAATATGCATAGCATACAAACTGTGATGAACTCAAAGTAGTTGTTACAGAACAGAAAATGAAGTTCCGTATCAGTGTCTGCAAGCAAAAGTTGATAATCGTGTTTGCAGATGCTGTATTGCAGATGTAATATCTTTCAAAGCATACTGCATATTCCGTCTCTTTTCTATATTTCTCAGCACTGCAGCATCTAGGTGCCGAAGAGCTGAAACTCTCCATCAGCAACTGTTTGTGGCAGACTCTACCTGGGCAAGACAATGTATGCATGAAGACAATCTGCTTTCAGTCTACATATTAGAATTGTCTACTTTCATTTTCTGCACAGTCTGCTAACAATCCTGAACATTTTCAGTATAGAGGCTACATCGAAAGAGGCTGATTCTCAAAGGAGAGCCCGTATCCCTCCACAAGTATTGCCCTGTTGTCACAGAATAGTGCTTTAGTCCAGAATTTGCTGAAGTATGCTATGGCCCTATACAGCCCAGATATTCGGAAAGCAGCAGCCTGATTTCTTTTCAAACAGATGCTACGTGGTGATTAGTCTTGTGCAGCTATATCGGTATAGTCACATTTGTGAAAATGTAAACATGACTGCCACCTTCTTAGGAAAAAACGTTTCAACAATTACTTTTAGTGCATGTAACGCAGTCTGGCTGACCACCATACATACCAGGAAAAGTTATCAGAAAGGTCTAAATTATACCACTATAAAATCCACATCAGCTTTTTCATGAGTATCTGCTGTAAAATGTACACACATACCTTTTGATATCACCTCTGCTTCTCATGAGAACAAATGCACTCATATTATATATCCAGGTGATCCAGGCTTCCCTTTTATCTTAGAAACAAAACACAAATTTTTAATATCTAAAGAGGAGCTTTACTCCAGTGGAAGTGAAAAATTTTAGTACCTATTTTTCTTCATTACTGTGAAACCAGAACAGAGAATTACTGTAAACACACAAGAAATGCAGTCTAACAAGCAGAGGTAAGAAAGAAAAACTAGAAATAAAAAAGCTAAGCTTCTCTAGCTAAATGGATGTGTTCAGACTCATTTATCTAGAAATGCACTTGCACTTGTATTTCAATACTGGCCAAAACAATGACAGATACAGCAACTAAATAAAAAATGACAACATCTCTGCCTGGCTTGCTTTTTCCTCTCTTTTCCTCCATCTCCCAAAACACTAACACATACTGATAAGCCAAAGCAGCAGCAAAGCCCTGCCAATTTGCCAATGTTCTTTTGCTTCACTTAGACTTTCTTAATTTACATGACTAACTTCAGCTATACTTAAGGGTAGGCAATTACAAATTCTGGAGACTAAAGCCTTCCAATTACGTAGAAGCCAAGTGTAAATGAGTAAGCAGAGATGAGCAGAAGAGGAGTCATCCAATTGGCTGCCTCATATGCCCTTTACGTAGTTTTGTAATGGGGGTCTGCATATGAACTCAGAACATCACACACGAAAAAAACCTCAAACAAATAGATAATATATCTAACACCACCTATGTGGGTAAAAAATCCCATGCACGGAAAGAATATTCAGAATGAAGAGTGAATCAGTTCTTGGCCAAATATGAGCAAAGATTGTTTCAGAATAGTAGCCATCTTCTGCATTAATATGTAGGTGAAT
>WEKW01011588.1:14788-136065 GCA_013389905.1 Sula dactylatra | reverse complement strand
AGCAGTGCCAGAGTGAACAAAGTTTGGTTTCACAAGTGTCAGATATTTGACAGATGCTTCAGTATTTCTATACTAGAATTGATGGCCAGTTTTAACCTCATCTTTTGCCTCTATTTACAAGAGGCAAGCAGCTAGTGTTAGCTACATTTTTTGTGTCTGAACCCTGCAAAAATAAACAACTTGTTGCAGTTTCTTGGTTCAGGGTTGTCAGTTTCCCACCTGCTTCATTTGCAGATGGAGCTCCACGGTCAGGCCAACTAAGACAAGGGTTTACAGACTAGGATGTTTTGGGTTTGTTTGGGTTTGGGTGTTTTGTTGTTTTTTGGGTTTTTTTTTCTCTTGTAGCAAATGACATTGCTCCTATGAATTGTATTGTGGGNCTCCTCTGTTCCCAGTGCTATAAACCATGCTTTAAAGTTGAGCTCTACTCTTTGTGCATCTCAACTCACCGAAAAAATGTCCAATGACTTTGAGCTTGATACTCCTGTTACACATTCAGGCTTCCATAACCACTAACTCCAGAGATCCCAATTACTGGCTGTGACCATGACTACCTTGTTTTCTTTTCTGTAGCATTCCTGTAACGAAAGACTAGGACTTCAGTCTTCACTGCTCACAGGAACAGAAAGAAGCTGTGGACAAATTCCAATAAACTGGAAGGGGCAACAAAAAAACCTGAAACAGATACGTTTGGCTCATCAGTGGTATACAGAATCTAACATATAAATATTACAGTCTTTGAAAAGCAACCATCAATTATGGAATTGGGTGTTCCTGAAGTGCATCTTTAGGCAGATCACAAAGTCTTACCGTGTGTATAGACAAATGTAATTGAAAAAAACACACCAAGAATGTATGCCATACATCAAAGAGACTCATACTGATATGCAAAAGATAGCCGGCTGTCTTAGCAAGATCTTTTCAGTGTACCACAGTAAATAAAGGCGGTGGACTGGAGGGCTCAGAGATTGTTCTTGATGTAAGCTATTTACCATAAGAAAGAAGAAAACGCCCTACGAAGGTAGCAGGCTGAACGAAGATAACGATCATTCCTGCTGAACTGTGTTGCCATTAAGCTGTTAAACAAAAGGAGAAAACCTAAAAGGACAGTTCAAGAGATAAGAAAGAGGATGCACAGAACAATCCTAGGCATGAGATAGCTTAAACTGTGTGAAAGCCAAATACTGTCCGTTTTTCCACAACTTCCTAAGTATACCTTTCAAACCCGCTCAGCTTAGTCTGTGAGCACACAAAAGCTAAATCAATCTAGAGCTTTGGAGATCAGGTTTCCAGAGACCACTGGGCGGGTGGTAAAGTTATATTTTGTTTTAAATGAAGGAAAACCTCACTGACATCTGTCATTCCACCCCATACCCAAAATTCTGCTATATCCTTCAGAATAGCCAGACAAGTGTCCCAGAGGTCAGTGGCACAACTTGTTTGCTTTCAGCAAGAGCACAGCATTCCTGTTTTGATGCTGTCTGCCAATTCCAGGTTATTGAATTTGGTATGTGATGGTAGAGGCTATTCTCCTCCAAGAAGAAGTTCAATTTATGGCCGTGAATTACACAGAATTTGAAGTCTAACAACAGAAAAACAAATCCAAATTTCAGATAACACACCTGGCTGTGAATGTTATTCGCACTCTGAACTTCTACAACCAGTGAAGAGGTTATCAGCTTTTTCAGAGAGCTCTGAAGTACTGTGCTCTCACCCAAACAGCGAGACCTGCCTTTTTCTGACACAGCCATGCTCCCTGAACCCGTTATCCACCCTATTCACACTATTCCCCATCTCTTCCCATATGCATCTGAGCACAACTACACAGGCTAGAACTTCTGGAAAGATGCATTGAAAGGACACAGGATTACCCTTTAATATGGAAAAAATGGAATATGCAGGAATGAAGTACTCAGAAAGAAATGAAATGCACTAGATAAGCATTTGATAGTGCTCCTCTGCCCATCTCCAAACCTGTCTTCGTCAGCTTCAAAGATTCAAATGCAGTGGCAACCATTTTCCTGATTATTCAGCAAAAGAGAGGGTTGCCCATCTCGTTATCCATTGACACAACAGGAAGAAAAAAGAAACAGGTTTTTGAACCTTAAAAGACTAAGGAGAATGCTTCTGGCTAGTCCAACAGCATTAGGAAAAGTGCAAGAAAGAGGAAGCTAGGAAACTTGACACAAATTTGTTCTGAACACCTATAAGCAATGCCAGGCATTTCACTAGGTAAGTCAACAAGGTAAATAAACAAATAAGCTGTGGTGTTTGCTTGGTTAATTAGAGAAGAAAGCAACCACCAGCTCTGTACCATTTAGGTCAAGTTATCTCTTACTGCTTTACCTGGCACATTGTTAAAACACAACAGTTCTAGCTAAATTAGCAAAACATGATGTAAGCCCTATTCTTCATGCAGTTAAGCATGCTGCTGGACAGGCTTTTAAATGCCCTTGTCCGTATAGACACTTCTAATGCACTTGTATGGAGCTGCTATATATTGCCTGGAGACTTTAAAAATACCATAAGAAACTGCGAGTTGCAGATTAGCTAGTGCTATTAAAAAGGAAAGTCATCCTGAGGGAAAAGTTTTGCACAGAAATGTTTAGCAAGTTCGTTTCTTTTTCAGCTGAAGCAAGATCCGGCAAATCCCTGACATTGGGATAATTGGGATGTAGGGAACTTTCATTAGAATAACAATCCAAGAGTGCTTTGTTAAAATACAAAACTCTATTTGCATTTGCTGCTCAAAACAGTATTGAAAACAAACCAGATGTTACTTTCATATTCAAAACTTGAAGACATTTTTTTTTTAAGTAGCCACACATTAGGATAAAAGCTTACAAAATAAAACAAAAAAAACAAAGACAAAACCCTTCCACCACCTGACAAAACAAAAAAGTTCCTATTTGCAATTTATGCCAGGCAACAGTTACAATAAAATTATGCGGTACGGAAGGCTCTTGATAGGCTGAGTATCCAAAACTATTGTTGGTACTGCAGAATGAACTGCACTGAGTGAACAGGAGATTACCAGGGAGCACCTGGGCACGCAGGGCCTCCGCTCTGCCTTCGCCTGCCCTCACACACGCCCGGCTCTGCAGACTTCACGCACTACTGTGCACAATGCCCACAAAATGCACCCAACGGCCCAAAAAAAGAGAGAAGGCCTAAAGCCATGGTTATAATACGGCCGAGGAGTAAAGCTGGCAGGTTGATGGGCTGGACCGGCGCCCCGGCCCTCGCAGCTGCAGGCAGCACGCTGAAGGGAGCTGCCCTACAGCTCTAACACAACACAGCAAAAGCAACAACAAAAAAAAACTCAAAGGAGATTTTTTTTAAGAGTTCAAACCAAGACATTCCAGAGGAAAAAAAAAAAAAAGATCCAGAGCAGCAAACCAAATTGGTCTGAACTCAGCCCATAGGCAGAGGGCAAGTCCCAGGCAACACCTCACAGGTTACCAAGGCATTATAAACTCTCAGTCACCATGACGAAGCACTTGCATATTCATCCTCATCCAAAAGCTCACATTGCCGCCTCTAATTAAACCCCTGTTAACCCCTTGCCGCCCAGCGGCGCCCACAAGCTGTGGGAGGCCGCAGGCCTCACCTTGCAAGTTTCTGTCCCCGGCCTAGAAGGGCGGGACCTGCGGGTCCCCAACGTTTTCTCTCACTGAGTGGCAAAAAACACTGAAAAGACTGCAAGTTTAAAGCTGAACACGTTTACGTTTCCAGCGTGATCTCAAATACAGCTCCTTTGGACTTTGTCAGCTTTTTAATACGTGCTTGCAGCAGCGCTCTGGTTTCGTCGTGGTGAAACAGTATGTCATGAGGAGATCATGGCGCACTTTCTCTGGGGTTAAGCGAGCAAGACGAACCGCGTGGCATTTGAAGGCATTTAAAAGCCAAGGCAGTTTGTCAAAAGATAAAGTGCACGCAAGAGGCTGAATGATAATAAAAACAGTACGTATAAAAGAGGGGAACCAGAGCCACTCCAATAAAAACTTTCTGAAGTCAAAGAGCGTCTCACTGACAAACCTCACCCAAAAATTAAGTAGAGCTTGAAAAATAGCAGAAATTGTTATGAACAAGCATCTGACTATAAAAACTGATAGCGTTCACCCATTAAACTTTATGTTGTGAAACAGGAAACCATGAAGTACGGAGCTCACCTTCTCTGCTCCGCCTCCCTGTGCCTCTTGGCCTGCCGCTGGCTGCTCGTGTTTCACCGGGCTGCGCTCAAAAGCAAAGATCCCAACACCATGGTCTTTCCTTGTCATTTACCCTTGTGTTCTTCCTTGCTTTGCTATTTCTCTTGAAGTAGAAATTATGATCAAAGCGTATGGCATTTTCTAGGTAGTAAAAGGACAAGAGTTAGAGCTGTGCGCAAGAGGCCTTTTTCCAATATTTAGGCATCACTCTCAGTCACAAACCGCCCGTCTACCCTTGCTGATGCTTAAGTTTCCATATGTAAAATCGAACAGGCTCTTAAGCTTTTCTGCTCTTCTCACACTCAGCCGTCAGGGGTATGATAGCATATATCTGCTTAGTGCCTAGGTTACTCTTAAAAGCTTTGCCAACACTCATAAAAGAGGCTTTTGCCTGTTTCATTTGCTGGACAGATTCAGTGGTTCGTGGACAGCAGTGGCTCAGGAGCACAGAGTTAAAAGGGGCTTCCTGACCTGGAGGGCCCAGGCTCCATGGCCATTCATTAAAAATGCCAGCAATGTCTCTTGCAGATGGGGCCAAGCACAATCTCACAGCCGAGGAGACACAATACTTCCTTGTGCTCATTCACAAGGACTGCTCAAACATGCTGCAATGCCACACAGGTGGACCAGCAGTAATAGGGGGCTAATAACATCCCTGTAAGAGCAGTGGCTTTCCTAAATAAAGCTCCCAGATGAGCCTGGTGTAAGATCATGACTCACTCCGTAGAGGAGGATAGAAAACAAACCTTAATACCTGCTCATGATCTGATGCAGAGAAAATTCCCATCTGGCTCCATATCTGTGCTTGGCTTTATGCTAAGTGGATTAGCAAAACACCAACCAAACACATCTGAATTTCATGCTCTTTCTGTCAGCTCACTAACAGATGTACTCCACAGAATTCAGATTTTCTCTTGTGTGAAAAACATAATACATCAAGTGCAGATTACTGTGTGTACCTTGCCAAAATCCTACCTGTAGCTGAAGCCAAATACCAATGCTGCAGAGGTTAGTAGAAATAATGCCCCAAAGCAAAACCGTATATCAAAATCAAAAAAATTCTTCCCGATCTCCCTTGAGTACATCAGAAGAAACCTGGAGGCCTGAGATTAATACAGTATAAACACAGTGCAAATAAACTGTGTGATTGACCCTTCTACCATAGTTCTGCACATATACAAGTACAGCAGAAAACTAAACGTGACTAGGACAAACTAAGGTAACAAAGATTTTCTTGAAGAGGGCAACGTTTATGAGAAAAAGGTAATAGCCCCACTTCTTATATTAGCCTTTCCACACCTTTATCTTTTAAATTAATTTGCTTTAATTGTAAGCATCTGCTGGATTCAAATGCCATTCGTTAATTATCCAGAGGCCATCTCTCTAAATACAAAACATCAGGTCCATTTCTGGGGCCATGCTATCTCAAGAAGTTTTGGAGATGGTCCAATCTGTCTAGCAGCACAGCTGGACAGACCTTCCCCCTCAGAGTAAAGGGGAGAAGCCCTCCAGCCCCCTTCTACTTTGTTACAGTGAAAGGATGGATAAGGGGGTAGCAACTTATTTTTTGCACCTGTTTTCTGCCCCTACAGACTTCACATGCAAGGAGCAGGCGATAGATTGTGCCAAGCATGCGGCAAGAGCTAAGGAGCCAGCACTGTGCAGATCAAAAGATGTCCCAGTTTCACATCCCAGCACTTGGGTGCCTTACAGAAGCACCAATCTTATGAACTTCACTGAACATTAAAAGTGCTTCTAACCAAAATGTTTGCTATTCTACTGGTTTGGTTGACCACAGCGTAGGAAAGCACACAGGGAGTTAGACTTGAATGCCTGGGGTGACAGCCTTTTCCGTGGTAGACTTATTATTTGGCATACATTTCTCAGGTAGAAGAAGGGCTGCTGTTTCAAGAGTTTTTGAAATATGCCTAAACAGGCTGTGTGGTGCTTAGTTGCGGACCGGGGCTAAACCACAACAACAATATATATGGAGTTTATCAGTATTTGTGCTGAAAGTTCTTAAATTTTTTTAATCTAGAAATAGTGTCTTCTTCCAACAGCTTTGTATTCAAACTACAGTGTACTGAACCCATGTATTCAGAACAAAGACATTCAGCTAGTATAGCTTTTACTAATAAGGAATGACCACCAGTTTGACATCTGAATGAATCAGTGTATTACATGAGAGTGTTCAGCAGGTGCTTTACTGGCATAACCATTAGTCAGAGATAACTTCCTTGTAATTCTCGGGTATTCCTAGAGGATGATTGATATCCAGTGTCATCTCACATAAAGTTCTTTTTCTTGCCTCTCCATGTTTGAGGGACTAGACGTTGTGTACCACAACAAAATCTCCTAATACCTGATTTTGGACCTATAGAACCCTTTTAATGGAATTACAAAAGCAAAACTAATTGACATAACTTGAAAGAAAACAAACTCTCTTTGGCAACATTTGAAAATTTTTGAAATATGCTTATATTGGATAACATGCTATCTTCAGACAACCACATTTTTGGAGAGGAAGAAGAGAGAGAACAGCCATTAGAGTTCAAAGCATTTCTAATATTTGGGATGAGGCACTGCATTAAGAAGCCTGTTGATCATTTTTATCATTAAATGCTTCACGAATATTGCTTTATCTTCTCCTGTAATCCATGCTTGTTTCCTTCAGAAAGTCTTCCCTTCAGCTGTTTATAATAGCATAATGGCACTGAGAAAAGGCTCAATTAGTTCACCTATTCCTGAATAGTTGTTTTCATATATTTCTATTCTTCATGGGAATCACTAAACAAACACCTGCTTTTTTTCTCCCCTGCCTCATTATTGTTATCTCTTCATTCTTCCTTCTATTTCGTAATTAGGCACCTTTCACCTCTCAAGTTACAGAAGTAAAGCGATGATTACCAGAGTCTCATCATTCACTCTGGATGCATTATATCCATGGCCACTCCACGCACTTTGTGTCATACTTGAGACAAGCTAAAGGGGCTCCCAGGCTCAGAAAGTGTGTGTGAATCTTGGCAGATGCTCCTTTGCTCAGAAGGGGAGTTATCAAGGGGCACAATGCTGGCAGCACGCAAAGGAGCCCATACAGTAGCAGAGGCCAGGGACTGTCCTGTGTGCCAGAAAAGAGATTAGAACTTCCAATTTTGCTCTAACTCCAGCCTTGTCAGGCTTCAGCTTTAGGTCCTGCAAACTATTCTGGGATAAGTGCCTTGCACTGGAGGGCTCAGTCACAGTTGCTTCCTAGGCATTAGAGGAATTAATACAATCTTTAATAATCTTTGCAAACATCAGGCTCTGAGGTTTTATCCAAGCATACATGCTAAGCACTGAATCTGGATCAGGACTCATGTTGCAGAGCTGTACATTAATCTGCTATTCAGTATGGTCATCTTTTTTAATACTTAATGGGTTTTTGCTGCTCCTTTAGCAAAAAAAACCTGTCTGTAAGCCATCACCTGCAGATCTTTTTTGCCATGTTCTTCTGCATTGCTCCTCTAATGCTGTGTTGTACCTCAGCCTTTCAACCAGGTAGCCTGTAGGGCTGAGCTTTTGAATGGCAGCTGCATACTGGGTTTTCTTCACTGAGATTTTAGGGTAGCTTTGCAACCCTTAATTGTGTCTGAAAGACAGAATTGGTTCCTGTGTGCTTCTTTAAGGTGTCATACAGATTAAGAGTGGTTCTGATTTTTCATTCACTTGCTTCCCATCAGGAGACCCTGCACAAATATTTTTTATTCCTTTACACCGAGATCAGATCTATGAGGAAGATACGTGCTTCATGTGCAATGTTCACTTCACCCTAATTTCAACTGATACGTAGCCCCCCCACACACACATGCAGTTAGAAGACAATTTACCAGAGCAAAACGAGGAGGCATGCACACGCAACCGTAACAAACATTTGTTTGTTTCGAACACGAAACCATAGAATACATATATACAGAATTTTATAGAACCTAAAGAGTAAAAAAAACCCAACCAAACCAAACAAAAAAAAAGTACATCTGAAAATCTAAATTATTATTATAGACTCATTTGATAGATGAGCAAACCAAATATGCGGGAAGAAAATGATCCCACAGCACACGTTGTACTGAGACAGTTTTAGCAAGAACAGAATTCTAGTTTCCCGACCCACTCCTCTAACGGAGAGATCAAGACATCCCAGGGTTAGATGCATATGAATCATTGTACAGATACAAGCCTTTTGAATTAAGTCTTACTTGATTTACATCAATGAGTTCAACTCTGAATTACTACCCTGAGGGATCTAGATTTAGGTTTGGAAGTATCTGCTTGCATTAGTTCACATCAGTGCTGTCTGGGAAGCAACATGAAAAACCAGCAAAAATGAAAAACATCATCCACTGATTAGTCCCAGCTGTAGTGTAGGTGTGGGAAGTCGTGCGGACCAGTGGGCTTCAAAGCCAGCATTTTCCTTCCCTTCAGACTCCATCAGCTCACAATCTCTCCATGATCACTCCCTTAGAGTGGACAAGGAGAGAAGAATTGGGGTCAGATACAGCCCAATTTCAATTCAAAATACAATAGCTCCCCTAGAGAACTGTGTCACACTAGAATTAGCCTATGTAAAACCCCAGGAGCTTGCTCTCTTTCCCATCAAAATTAAACCTCTTTTCTTCACCCTGAATTCCTATCTTGAATCACTTCCTCATCATAATTTTTGCCATTTTCACTTTGCAATTCTTATGGCATTGGCTTATTTCACTGTTCATCATGCCCAGATGCAAAAGCCACTCTAGTTTACTCATAAAAATATCATTGGTGGTAGCCTGCCAGTGAAGCAGGATAGAGTGAGCCTTTAAAATAATTCCTGAGACACTTCTAGAGATGAAATGGTATTTCATAGCTCTTTTTCCTGACATTACCTGTAAGCCTGTAGACTGTCATGATTTTTCAGTAAAACCATTGTCCACTGGAAAATAAACTGAGATCCCAATTGCTCAACCCCTAGGAAAATGAACAGTTCTACTAGCTGAGCTGTCTTTACTTGTTTGAGTTCAGACCAGTCACAGAGAGGTAAAAAGCTTTTATCCCTCTGGTAATCATTCTGTCCACCTCAGTCATCAATACCTTAATACTCCTAAAGAAGCAGAAAACTGCCTCTTACAACAGTAGACTGGAGCTAATGAAAAACTTATTTGTCTCAGAGATGGGAAAAAATTAAAAAGGTTAAGCGAGCAACAAATGAAAATGTAATTGTATTTATAATGAAAATAATTATACTAGTAATTGTACCTTGCACTGCTTTTTCACATTTCGTATGATCAACTTGTACCTACACTTTAATCAGATTAATGATATCATCTACATATTTTAAAAGCCAAAAATACTTTAATAAAATAGTCCCAGAGGAACTAATTGGAAAAAAAAATACACAGTTCATCGAACTACCAGAATACACTAAGACACAGATGGAAATATACACTCAAGAGAGGAGCAAGGCAAAGGAGTTGAGAAAACCAATTCTTTTACAACAGGGGAAAATATATTTTTAATGAACTGCATATCTAAGCACTTATAATCTTCTGCAGCCTTTGATGTTAAAAAGATCAGGTTCTAAAATCATGTCTGCCTTGCGTTACAAATTCAAATGGTCCTTTCCGACAGAGGTAGTGCCAGGCAGCATAAGTTCTCCCCCAGTCCTTGAGTAGTGCCAGTGGAGAGATAGAGGTGAGTGACAAGCAAAGCCGAGATTGCATATCACCCGGCGTGTGCTGAGGCAGGGCTGCGGGGTGCTGCTTCATTGCCAGGCAGTTCTCCCACAGGTACAGCAGGCTTAATCTGAATAACCAAAGAGGCATTTTCTTGAAGGTAAAAGCAAATGTGAGTGAATTACACGAGCAGAATGAGGGAGCACTGATATAGGAAGCAGCAGAATGAAAGAGTAGTCCAAGGTGTCCTGGGCTTGTGGTAAGACAGGAGGAGATCTTCCATGCATAGCAAACACTGGATTTATTGAAATGAATCCAAATCATTTGAGGGTTAAAGGGAGTTTCAAATTGTGTTTCTGTATCTCTTCCCCAAAGGCTTCAAATGGCTTTTTCAAAGGAAATGGGTTGACTTTGAATTTTCTTCCTAAAATCATTTTGGTGTCAGATTTAGCTACTCCCTACATAATAAATTCAAGATAAGGAGGTCAGCTTCTGGTGGATTTCTGTCTGTGGCAGCAAGTGGAATTCCTGGAAGAAGCAGTGCTTTACTAGAATGATAGTGCTAGGAAAGTTAGGGTTTTGCCAATAGAAGCAAAAAAATGTGTTTGATGTCTCTAAACTTTAAAACAAAGGCATTCTAAAGCTTCTTCTGCTTTTGTTGTTAAAAACATCATGTGAGATTCATAATAATCAATTTTAGTTTATGCTTCTTACATTACTAAAGAAAATACTACTTCTAAGCTTTGTCACATGGGAGCTTGTATAAAAGAGAAATTTGACTTTGCCAGAATAGCATCTTCTGTCTTCTCTGCATAATGCATTCCGTTCAGATACATGTTGCTCTTTCTCCTGGCAGTTAACATGTGCATCAGTGTGTTTATGCAAGTTTGACCCTCCTGTTCTTCCCTGTCTCATTTCTGTTTGCATGAGCACTGTGAGCTGATAAAGTGAAGTACGTTTTTAAGGTCTCTCTACTTTGAAATGAAGACACCTCTTTCTCTGACACAAAGCTGTTAAAAATAGGCCAGACATATTTCTTCACAGCACAATCATGAAACAACAGTTAAAGACCTTCATTTGTTGAAGCAAGTAGATTAATAGTACACAATAGACTTGTGCTACGCTTAGCAAAGCGTCCATGAAATAAAATAAGTTAACAAACCTGCACGCCCTGCCAGTTGGGTAAGTGACTGGCTCTGTACCGACCCTAAGCCTTGAATGTTTTAAGGACAACAGTTATCAAACACCATAAACCCACATAAGATCATAACCAAGACTGACTTACTGATTTCCCTTTGTTTTCTTTTTTTTAAAAATAACAAAACAGTCCCCCTCACCAGAGTTGATGCCATGCTCCCACACATTTAACCACCCAAAAGGAGAAGGGCTGGCATCTCACTTGATTTTATCAGGGTTTCAAAATTATTTGTTTCCTTAATCTGCAGCTGAATGTCCCTTTCTCCAATAAACAGTTACTCCCATTAATTAAACAGAAAATTAGAATTAATTAGTTTGCACCAACTAACATTACTGTAATATTGGCTTCACATTTATCTTTTCAAAACCGTGCTAAATGGTACTTTGCAACTCAATGAAATTAGCTAAATAAATAATAGGGATTTTTTTTTTCTCACTTTTAAGCCAAAAACCAGCTGTTAATCACATTTATGAAAAGAAAAGCCCAGCTGTAGCTTTTTTAAAAATCAACATGAAATCATGAGAAAAGTTTAATTTCCAAGTTCACATAAACATAATTAAATGTTAAGCTTTCCCACAGAAAAAAAATGCATTCAGAAATAGACCAATTCCTGCAGACTAACTCATAGGAATATAGGGATTGGCCTGTTTGATTAAGTCAGCTGGTCTTCAAATCATCTGTCATACTTGGAAGCGGATTTCAAAGATGGCTGTAATAGTCAATACTACAAAAATATAGGAAATTACCAGTGCCAAGGTTAGCTTTTCCTAACCGGAGGTTATTTATTTAATTTAACCTCCAAAACCAGCAGGTTTCTGGTGATAGTCTCTCACACTGTCAGTTATGGGAACCCACTGTCAGTAGCTTATGGCTGTGGCAACTTTTAGCATCCTATTTCCCATAAGCTTTACGCATATAAAGAAAAATTCTTCTGTCATTTACCAGAAAGATTCTGGGGAAAAAACTCATAGGTTAATCTGTAACAGGAGTATCTTAAAATTGCTTAATCAGGAAATTTAAAACCTTTGTAGTTTAGCAAATGGACTTTAAAAATTGTGACCTGTTGTGGGATAAGACAGCAGTTTCCACCAGAAAACAGGACTAATACCACCTCAGTTTCTGACCTGTGTCACTATGTGCTTTTATGGGAGAGTGTTTCATTGCCTTTTCCTATTTTGTTCATATGAGCTGGGAATTGTGGTAAGAATGGTTTAATGGCACCTGCATCATTAATGTTGCATTTGTTGCAAAAAAATGAGTGTTTAAAGCGAGACAATGAGCTGAAGAAAAGAGAAGACAGTCTTACAGTTTAAAAGGATACAAGCTGCTCTGGAAAACTGCATTTTAGCTCTGCCAAAAAAAAAAAGAAAACCCTCATGTATTGTTGGGCAACTAATGAAAACCAATACTTTTCAGAGGCGCTTTTTAAAGTGCATTTCATTCTTTGTGTAAGGGATATCTGGGTCTGGTTTGCAGAAGCGCTACCTGAAGAGGAGCTAATCAGAACTGTTCACTGAATGAATACATTAGTATAATTGGCTAACTAATTTATGTCTTATCAATTGGATATAAAAAACAAACCTCTGCACCTTTTAGTATTGCCCCTTTATCCTATCCTTCAGTTCCTCACATGTAAAATGGAAAGAAGACTATCTCACAGAGGTGTAGTGAAGATAAAGACGTCAGTTTATGTTAAGTGCTCAGATTCCATAGTGAAATAAAACACAAAGAAAAGCCTCTGAGAGCATTAGTAAATCTTCCATCCACAGAAAGTCAGAGTGATGCAGTAAATAAGGCACTGAGGCCACACAGTGAATGAGAAAGATGTAAAAAAAAAAAAAATATGTTAAATAGCTAGCCACAGAGTGAGTGTAGGGCATGAGAAAAGAGGTCATGAGCCAAGAGCAGGGAGTAAGGCAGGAATCTGGTGGAAGAATAAAGCAAACTGAGTGAGTTAAATGGATGCAGTGATAATTTTGATACTCCCTAACTTCTTAGCAAATTCATTTTATATTACTTTCTTTGTTCTATCATAATAATGTTAGGAGTGCTTTTTCTGATGGAGTTCCACCGATTTGCTTTGTACAAGAAACACGTTAGATGCAAGCTGTTTTTACCAAATAGGCCAAAAAAAGAATAATAACAAAGTTAGAATCAACAAATGCTGTAATTATATTGCACTTCAGGAATAGTAAATCCCTCTTAGAAATGCTTCAGCATATATATTTTATTTTACCAACTCACAAATTTAGTGTTCTTGCAGCAGGCCACTCATCAGGTTTTCTTTGTTAATGGAGAGTGTGAATAGAAAAAAAAAAAAAAAACCAAGATAAAAAACCACAGTTGAATTATCATGGTAATGGTTTCACTCCTAAATATTATGTGAAAACCACTAACTATGCTGTTAAAATAAAAGGTAGCTTGACTTACTAGATGATTCTGAGAATGTTTCGCTTGAGAAAACGTATTCTGTATATGTTACTTGATGCAATATAATTCAATATTGCGAAAGTTTAATTCCAAAGTCTTGGGTGTGTGAAAGCATTGGCAGGCAGTGGCTTTGCACTTGTATCCCCTTAGGGACGTGTGGACAACTGTATAGAGGTCCTTAAAGGAGAAGTCATCCTACTGTCAGGTAATCTGAATCTCCCCTGGACAATTTTGGGAAAGTTACAATTCCAAGAGAAGAACTGGAAAGCACTAGTTTAGAAGACCTGGCACCAGGTACAATTTAAAGGGGCTGCACTTAAAATCCAGTCCAGGGCCCAGCCTCACAAGCACATGATGCGCCTGAAAGTGCGTAAAACGGAACGTGAATTTTAGGACAAGAATGTCAAATTCATATGAATTATGTCAATAACTCTATGAAAAACATAATTCTAGTTGTCATTGCAGATGGGAACTTAAAAGATGAGTGGGCTTATAACTTATAGCATGTTATCACCTCCAGAGAGGCTGCCTATGTACATCAGAGAGCATTTTGTGCTTTTGTCATGTTTGTCCAGACTGCTAAGTTTCACTTAACACAGCATTTTCTACAGAAGAATACATCCCTGCTCTGCTAGTAGTGGTAGTCAAAAATGGGCTGCCAGTGCACTCTTGTTCCCTGTTCCCAGTTCTTGTGGTAGGACAGGTACCATAGTAGGAAGCTGAAAGTAATGAGAGGGTCCCTCTAGGTGGGAGTTTGGTGTCTGTATAGCACCATGGGCCCTCACCAGCTCTTTCATACCATGTCAGTCAGGAGGCTGAAGTGCTGTCACTGTCCTGATGGCATATGGGACCAGAGCAAAACCACAGGCCTGGGGTGGAAATGGATGCAATGCTGGTTCCATGGTCTCCTCTGTTTTATCTTCTTTTCCCTTGCTGGATCCTGGAAAAGCACTTACATAGTCTCTTGCTGGATCCTGGAAAAGCACTTACATAGTCTCTTTTGGCTTTCAGCAAAATGCTGTAACTGAACTATTTTCAGCTTCCAAAAAATTATGTTTTCAACGACAAATTTAAACTAATTGCTGTTTTTGCTGTTACTTCAGAGTCTTGGGTTTTGTTTGATTAGCTCTAATATTTATTTGAGGGTGCCACTCAGGAAGCAATTTAGCCCATCATGACTTCTACAGTTAAGTGCCACAAACTTGGTTTTAAGCCAGAGGTTACCATACACAGGGTAAGTAACAAGCACACGTGGCAATTTGGCTCAGTTTGAGCTCTTCCTGGGATGCTGGCTCTTGCACAAGAAGCAATACTTTTGCAACCCTTGAAAAGGGCAGCATTAACTTACAATTACAGGACAGCAACATCTGTTGAAGCTTTGCAATCTACTTCTCTTTCTGTTTCAGGCGTGGAGACTGACTCTAATCTCCAGGTACAGCCAAAGAGCTGAGCCAACTCCAGAATTCTCAGTTCTGTAGATAAAACCAAGTTTTGTAGTGGTGGTGGAATGGGAGAGAAAGGAAATCAGGGCTGGAAGGGAGGAAAATTCAGATTTAAAACAGGACTTTGGTTAAAGGACCAGTGGTACAGGCAGCTGACTGTGATTCTTCCTCTTCCTTAACATTTAACTCAGCCTCTGTTACAGACTATCCCTCCTCACCCTTCCTAACCCAAACAACTGTGTCTACCTCCCCACCTCCGCAGCTGTGCTTCCCTCATTCTCAAATGTATCTTTGCTGACATTCGCAGGAGATAGAAGGAAGTTGGTTTGGATCAAAATATCAGAGGACTCCTGCTGCTACTGGGAAGGTCCACCACCTGTGAGAGCTGACACCCTCATTAGCATCCATCATAGGACCAGGTTCAAGGACAGGGGTAACTGTTCAGGTGAAAATACCTGATTCCTTGTAGCTTTCAAGCTGGTGATCTCTTTGCCTACACCTGTGCAACCTCCCCCACAATGCAGAACATTGAGACCCTTCTGGGCATTTTGTGTGTAGTCCTTGTGCCCATGTGAGATTTGGATCCATGCTCAAGAGCAAGCCTTCAGCCTTTTAAGCAATTACACTACAGTTTACATTCCTGTATGCTCAAATCTTAAGGCTGTTTTAATTTAGTTGTTACTCAAATAGGCTGCCTTTGCTAGCACTGGGAGCTTGCCTTAGTGAAAAATGTCTAAGGGAGAATAAAGTACTGTTGTTGGTACTTAGCTCACAGGCAGGACTGAAGGACAGCAGAAGAATGATGCTTAGCCACCTCAATGGAAAAATAAAGTAACACCATTTGAGCAATAACAACCTTTATAGGCTCTCCTAATTTATGGTAGATATATGCACCATTTGGTTTTGGAAAAATTTCTTTCAGTCTGAAGTAGGAGGCATTTAGCACTTGCAGTGAAACATATCATCAATTCTGTTGTGATTGAAAATGAACTAACATTTCCTTTTTGTATTTCGTTTATATCTTCATTATGATCTTTTTCTAATAAAAGGTTCAACATGCAGGAAATGGAAAAAAAAAGAAAAGAAAAGAAGCAAGACCCATGTTTTAGTTCTTTTTACCTGCTAGGTTTTAAAGTGAAAAAAATTAAGTTTCCTCAGACAAACTGCAGTCTTCGCTTTCTTTACCTCATTGTGTATAGCATGTGTATGTGTAAAGAAAAAAGAAATCTTGCCTGAGATCATGCAACTGAAAATCTGGGCGTGTGTGCTCGTTTTGGCTGGGATAGTGTTAATTTTCTTTGTAGTAGCTAGTATGGGGCTGTGTTTGGGATTTGTGCTGAAATCAGCGTTGATAACACAGGGATGTTTTAGTTCCTGCTGAGCAGGGCTTACAGAGAGCCAAGGCCTTTTCTGCCCCTCACCCCACCCCACCAGCGAGGGGCTGGGGGGGCACAAGGGGTTGGGAGGGCACCCGGCCGGGACAGTGACCCCGACTGGCCCCAGGGATGTCCCACACCATACGGCTCATGCTCAGCACATAGAGCTGGGGGAGAAGGAGGAAGGGGGGGACGTTGGGAGTGATGGCGTTTGTCTTCCCAAGTCACCTTTATGCATGATGGAGCCCTGCTGTCCTGGGGATGGCTGAACACCTGCCTGCCCACGGGAAGGGGTGAGTGAATTCCTTGTTTTGCTTTGCTTGTGTGTGCGGCTGTTGCTTTACCTGTTAAACTGTCTTTATCTCAGCCCATGAGTTTTCTCACTTTTTCTCTTCCAATTCTCTCCCCCAACCCACTGGGGGAGAGTGAGCGAGCAGCTGGGTGGGGCTGAGCTGCCTGCTGGGGTTAAACCATGACAGCATGTCATTGGAAAGCTGCATCTTTTTTGCTTTATTTTTCCTATGGCAAACCAAAATTTATACACATTGTATCTCACGTTAGAGAGACTAAAATGATGCAAGCCTCACTTGGGCTTCTCACTCAGTAATCTAGGATGGGAAACAAGGTGGTTTCTGAGCTGTAGGCAATGTCACTCTGTAGGATAGCTGTTGCATGACAGTAGCTTAACTACACCTGTGACAAAATACAGACCTCAGGGTTGTTTTGCTAGAGGAAGAATCAATAACTCAGACTTTGATTACTTAAAAAGAAAATAGGAAAAAAAAAAAAAGGTGAAAAAGCTAACCAAAATTTATCCTACAGCAGAACAGGAAAGAAGTTTGCCCAGCAACAGAGGCAGTGACTGTAGCCTTCTGCAAAAGGAGGGCAAGGCTCATGCAGTTGTCGTGGTTGAAATTTCTCCTTCAAAGCTTGGGATTCATATTCTCCCCAGATGCCAAATCAATAGGGAGATATAGACATGCCAAATCAATAGGTAAATACAGGCAATGAGTATCATCAGGAGTGCCTGAGGTACTACTGCTGCAGTCTCAGTACTCTGGAAACATCCTGGGGCCTGGGAAAGTCCTGCTGCAGGGGTTGTAGAGCTGACAATGGACACATCAGAGTTGCTTGGTAAATATGCATTGAAGTAGCAGATCAGAACTTCCAGCTGTAGATCAGAAGCCTGAAAGCCCTTTGAACTCCAGAGGGAGAAAAGAAGAGATGCTCTGTAATGTTTACCACTCATGCTTCTCTGAAGAAACACATCTCTCAACACACGTTCAGCCAGAGTGATCTCCTGTTAGAAATGATCTACCTACGCAGGGCTCCAAGTGCAAGTCCAAATTCAGGAAAGACAGGAGTGAGGCCCTTGGTTATTCATAAAACCCCAAGAAGCTTTACAGGCAGGACTGCCTGGAAGACTTTAGCCCAGGGATTGGCATTTTCAGAGCACAGCTGTTCAATCCCCCCTGGAGCTGGGACTCAACTCTTCTTGGGATGAATGGAAGGCAATTAGTATTTTCATATCATCTTATGTCAGGCACCCAAAACTGATCGATCCTTACTGGGGAGTCATATTCCTTGACAGAGGTTATTTTAACCACAATGAAAAAGGCACAAATTTGGTGAGGCTAATTATTTGCCAGATAATTTACTTACTTTCTGATGTGTGTGATAACCTTTGTGGTAGATGCACATGAGTACATGACATTTTAGATTCAGAGGAGCATCTTTGTGTTTAGCTCAAATGCCTCTTGGCAGGGTAAAATGGCTGGCTGTATATTTACATGCAAAATATCATGTTGAAACCTTGAACACAAATACCTAGGGATATTGTTTTCCTGTATGCAAAGGTTCATAATGATATTTTGTATGCTCTTGAGCATGAGGCATGAATTAATCATTTGAAGCAGCCTTCAGGAGTCGCAGACAGTCACTGCCCCTATCTTGGGCAGCATGCAGAGAAACAGCGAAATCTGCTCCCCAAACCAAGGATTTTCAGATTTTATGCCAGAATGTCTACTGTGTGAAAATGTCTTGCAGAGCAGAAGCCTATACATTTAGGCTGGAAACAAGCTAGTTAATACCTTAAAAAATAGCTGGTAACTCTTGAGAGCTAAAAATCAGAAAAGAAAGAAAATGGAATATCTTAAGTGAAGGAAAACAAGATGAGAAATAATGAATTATAATAATACTTAAATTCCTCACCTGGGATTAGACCCTCTCCTATGACCAGGTCTGTACATATACCTTGGGTTTCAACACAGAGGAAGAGGAAGGATAGGAGAATTGATTCAGAAAGTACTAAAGGGATATTTTTTGAAAGGTAGGTAGATACTTGAGGATAAGCTGGTGGCCAAGGGCATTTACAAATTGCCAGTTTTCAGTGGAGTAAGGCAGTTAGTTGACTGGACATTTTATTTGATGCTTGTTTACTCTGAAAAGGGTTTATCACTGTTATTTGAGGAATATTTCATAGTCATGCACAATGTATGTGGCATTGTCTGCTCCTCAGTTCAGAAGAACCTGAAATTTAGCAGTGTCTTCTTCACATGACACTTCAGGTTTTGTTTTTCCCTAAGAGTCCATTGAAAATGGACTCCCCCAGACTATTGTACAGTGCTGAGCACAGCAAGGTATGGAACAGGATCTTTTTTGTCTTGTTTATGTCTGTGATTCAAAAAGTCACCTGCAGTTTTCAGAGACAAACCACTGTTGAAATGTGTAGTTATCCTTAATATAAAAATAAGCCCTTTCACTTGACCATTGTAACACTTCCCCATCCTGAATGGCATAGAAAGGAGGAAAATAATGCTTTGGAATTCATCCTAAGTGGAACTGACTACTAATCTGTTAGCAGGAAAAAGAGAAATGAGCTTTTCCCTTCCCCAGAGGCTCCTCTGAACTACCAAACAATAAGATGGAATAAAATAGTTTTGTTTCAAAGTCTCTAGAAGTGACTGCAATAAATACGGCTTGCTGTGTGGCAGTCTGGCCTTCTTTGGGTCTGAAATGCCACCAGCGCTCATATGATTTCATTAGCCCAAGTCAGAGGCATTATTCCCCTAAAAACTGCTTCCTGCAAAATATTCAGCAATTCCAAACTGGATCCAAAAGCAACAGGAGATGTTCAATCATCCCTGTCTCCTTAATGAGGAAAAATGGAGAACTGGAACACATTTGAACAGGTGGAGAAAAGTTACTGCAATCTTAATTTCCTTTCTCTCAGAAAACCCAGAGTCCTGATATGAGTGAGTTTCAATCAGATTTCCACAGAGAATTCTGTTATTTTATCCATCTGACATACAGAGAGATTGTCTTGTCATGGTCGTCCCAGTCACAGACGTCCACTCTTCTCTTTGCTCCATTTGGTTTTTACAAAATGTCTAGTTTCTGCGAGAAGACTGGTTTTGCTTTTATTTCTTCAGCTGAATTGCCTCTTGCTGCCTTAAGCAATTTTTGTTGGGGAAGCTGGGCACACAGGGATAAGGGATACTTACAGCACCTCTGTTTGCAGGATCCCTTCCTCATACAAAAGATTCAGATCAGAGACTAGGTGATTTTTACGACCTTTTCACATCCTTTTTTGTGTGCTTGTGCTATTACCTACAGTGTGATTGTTACCAACAGATTTAGTTCGTTTTGGGGATCACGCTGTGTTATGTTTTATAAGGAGAAGTAATAGCTTTCATTAGCCCATCTGATATGGCTGGAAAAAGAAAAGACGCTTGCTTGGGCCCATCACCTCTTTTCAGATCTGAAAAATAATTTGCATGCTTGCAGTAAGAGTCCTAGCTATGCAGCTGTCTCTTATCACACGCTGTTCTCAGCTTTAAAAAACATGAACAAATGTATTTGGTGTGATGAATAATAAATAATCTTTATCTCAACACAGCCTTTTATTCCACAAAGTCTCAAGGTAATTCACAAAAAGAAATAAACTTTACAGAAAGAATAAGGACCAATGTGCTGCCACCTCCACAAGGAGAAGTGGTAAATCCTTAGCAATACACAGCTACTCTGTGGAGGACAGGTACACACTCACACACACAGAGCCTTTGCATATTGAAGCATCCATAAAAGATAGGAGGAGTTCTCTGGGTTTTTCCTTATATCCACAAGCGCTTGTCTGCTGATGAAAAGTAATCAGGAAATGAAAGATAACAAAGGACAAAGGTTGCGTTATCCTGATTTCTAAACGGAATTCTTAACTGGATTTTAAAAATAACAGATAGTAACCCTTATTTTGCAACGTCAAGTAAACTTCAAAAATAGAGTGGGCCTGACCAGCTTGGAATTTGCCCAGAACACCAAGTTTGAGAGACTTGCCAGTTGGGAAACCACCCTGTCACTGTCAAACATCTTGGTTTCTCTGTATTTAGCAGCACAGGACCTGCAGCAGAGCAGTGCCCTCGCTGGATTCTGGCCATTTGCTAAGTGCCAGCTCAGGAGCCTACACACAGAAATTTCTTGACAATGTTAACTGCACTGCAGTGCCATGCACTTGTCTTCCAAATTTTTCTTTGAGCTTTATGCTGTAGTTCTTTATGTCATTGGGGCAGCTAATGCGAATTGGGTTGGAAGATATAACCCTTCATACCCTGTGGCTGAGGGCTTCAGCTGTCTACAAGCCCCAGTCTGGTTTCACACAACACAATTGTCACCATGATAGAGTCTTATAGAAAAATGCTGTTAAAGTGTGAGAAAGCCCATGAGCTAAAGCCGTGCAGGATAAGAAAAGCAAAACAATAGACTCAACAGTATTTGCTGAGATGAGGTTACTTAAAGCTCAGGGATTCAAGAGGAAAATACCAACGTGAAAAGCTGTAAAATCCCAGGGAAAGAAAAGCAAAGAACAGGAAGACAGCAAATCATCAGCAGCAAAGATCATCCTATGCCAAGCAGCAAGAGGCAGACCTTCCTCACCTGACTGATGACTACCTGCTCAGCAGAGACTCATCCAGGGTCACAAGAATATTTGCGTGGCCCTGTAGCACGGTAGTCCTAGCTATCCACTGCACGTATTCGCCATAAATAAATGTTATGTACCCTGAAGTTGTTTTTATTGCTTGCAGACTCAAGCACAGTAAAGGCACACAACCAAAAGCTAAGGAATAACTGTGCCTTTGCAAGAGGGACATCTGTTTCTACACGTTCCCCTCATTAATTCCCTACAATCCTTTCTTTCTGGGAAGCCCAAACTATCAACTAATTGATAGTTCATGGCAGCTGGTCATGGTAAGGGAAGAATGGTGCTGGCTGAAGACAGGAAAGGAGATACATACATTAGTTCAGCCTTTTCTCTCACCTTCCTCTTGGCTAGAGGAGGGGGACACAATTACGTGATAAAGGAAAAAGGAGCAGACATGGGGAAGGAGTCCAGCAAGGCGAGGTGGTTCAGAGTAGAACCAAAAATGAGTATTGCTGCCTTCGGTATGATGGCTGTGGAGACTCATGATGCACACTGGTACTGATCTAACTAGGCCTGAGACACATGTCTGTTTCTGAAAGGAAAAGTGGGAAACTTAATCTAGAACTAGATGTTCCCTGAACAAGGAAAAACAATGCTTTTGTCCCCGTCTACTTGCTCTTCCCACAAGAAATCAAGTAATGCAGTACGATTTCCACCTAGTCTGGGCAGTAGGAGCTCGGGCATTTGTTGCAGCAGCCACAGGCTTCCAGTCGTCCAAATAGCAGTGAATTGCATAAGCAAGGCTGGGGGGAAAGCCTGTCTTCTAGAGAACTGACACCACTGGTTTCTGCAGTACAGGCCTATTCTGATCCACATCAGCTGTGAAACCTGGCTGACACAGCCCAAATCAGTAATCCTGCAAGGAATGCAGATTTTCTAGTACAGAGAAAGCATTCCTTTCTGCCCATTTCTATGTTTTAAAACACCCTCTTTTAAAATCGGGGTTAAATCACAAACAAACAAATGCTAATAGAAAAGATCACATGCATAACCCCTGCAGTGTATTTACCTATGTAAATAACATGTAATTTTCACTATCTAATTACTGTTTCATGTCCCATTTCCTGCTGTAGTCTATATTTAAATTGCATATTTGCCTCTATCCACTTTCTCATAATGTGTCTTGATATGAATATTCATATCACCATTGAGTGTTTGATTACTTCTGTGCTAACCTTGAAAATACTACCCTCACAACACAGCAAACAGCCGGGTGCTGTGGTTATATAACAGTGAAGAAAAGAAAATACAATAAATAATGCTCAGACTGATTTAACAGCACTGTTTGGGATCAGACTATATTCTCCTTTGGTTTTTCCTTAGCAGGTTTTTTTTTTGTTTATATATTTTTTTTTTTCTCTTATAAATTAAGCAAAGTTAGTCTTTACTATAGTTCCCTCAATTACAACTCTGGAGATTGGATTTCCATAGCAAAGGAGTGGTGCAAGTAATAGGCAATGCAGAACTGCTGCACATTGTACAGCCTTTTCAGATGGAAGAAAAAACCCAGTTTCTATTGCAGCTGGATGCACATTCCTTTTTCATCATGTGTAATTTAAAAGAGCATTTTTACTGTTCTAAATCAGAAAGGAAAAAAAAAAAAGGCACAGTCTGGAGGAGTTCTCTGAGGACAAAAAAAAAAAAATAACCAACCAAACCAGAGAAAGATCAACAGAATTAAGCCAGCTGAAGTATCCTGAACCAGTCTGAGCCAGTTTACTTCCACTATGACTGTTTTACATCATGAAGTTTTGATGTTTGACTTGTATTTCAAAACAAAATTGTTTTTTAAAAAAAATGAACAGAACAATTTCATTTGGGAAAGGAATGAAAAGACTCATTATTTTAAGACTTCTGTTTCATAATTCAAGATCTGGGAAGAGAAACAGGCTAATTACCTGATCTCTTTTAGTTTAATACATAGGACTGAATGAACCATGCCCTAGCAGTGCCTGTTTCCCCACACTGACTATGGAGGAAGCCTAGAGTCACTCCCAGGCTGTCAAAACCAGCTAGGTGTGTCCTGGCCTGGGTGACTCCCCATCCCCAGGACCATTAACTCATGAAAAGACAGACAGATAGGCTTGCAGCTAGTGGGGAAGGGCGGTTATTTTGTGACAAAGTCATATTGACTCCTGGCCCCATACAGAACAGTCTATCATTCTCCAGGTCTTCTTTTACCTCCTTTTGAGAGGAACCGACATACCACAGTTTCCCCACCCTGCACAGTTAAGCTACCTGAGGCGGTTTTAAAGATGCCTACATACTAGCTGCCAGTCCCCTTGGGAGCACTAAGCTCACAGCCAAGTAACTTGTCCTGCTTTTTTTTTTTTTTTTGAGGAGAACTCCTTACTTCAGTCTACACTGCTTATACATTCTTCTAAGTATCTTCACATTGAAGGCATCATTCCCTAACAACTTTGCAGTTATGACTCAGTGACTTCAGAGATTTTGAGTCTACAGAAGAGGGAAAGCTGGTCTGAGCTAGGAAGTTACTTCTGTGAGAAGCCATGGAGTGTCTCCCACTAAGACACGATTTTATTTCGTGGCCTCCGCTGATTTATCATGTGCTATGGAGCAGTTAAGGAAGGGAGCTATAGCTGCTGAGGAAACGCAAAAAGTTTAGGCTGATGCGGATCTTCAGCTAATTAAGGTGTAGTGGCTGCAAGTTACCCAACTCTGTTGCCTCCTCTGTTTGCTGTCTCTGTTGCTGCCTGTAGAAGTACGGCTCTTTAAATCTATTCCAGTGGTGCAGCTCTACAGTGGCTGATATTCTGAATATTCACTCAAATTCGCATTAGGAACACAAATGGACACGATCAGCACGGCAAGATTTTGATATGGCAACCTTTCTCCCTGCTCCTGAATATCAGATTTGTTACAGTACTGGCTAGGGACCAGGCTGAAATATATCCCCCCTCTTCTGCACATGGGATGTCATGGAAGGAACAACTCTATGGTTAGCTTAACGGCACTCCATTTGTGAATTTCACCGTGAGACAGCGATGCTGAGAGCCAGCGTTTGATAGGGGCTGGGCTCCCAAAAGGTTTGGGGGACTGCACCCTGTATTGGGAGATGACAAAGGTGTACTCACAGCCAGAGCCCATTTTTGAAATTCAGATCTTAATTATTTCATTTTATGGACAGATGAGAGCATTATTCACCGAGGACTGCTTCTTTCCCACACAATACATTTAAAAGAGTTCTACTGGGATTTAAAATATAAAAATGCTATTGCCAAAGTTATTGAAATTACATTGTTGCTATGTAACATGCTGCCATTTGTTAATCTATGCAGGCTACGCCTTGCTCTTGGACACAGTTCAAAGCTGCAACGGACAATCTTTAAGTAACTCTGTAAGGACCAACAGGAAACTATAGCATCCCAGAACTGTTTTGAGCTTTAACTAAGTTTCATCTTTAATGATTCTGTTCTGCCTCCAAATAAACTGAATAATGACTAAAATCTAAGGCTTATTTAGGAAGTTGCCATAGTAACAGTTAACTACCTCTAAAACTTTCAGCTTTATTTTATCTTTTTTCACTGAGGTGCCCTAAATTACTTAAGTTCTGAATAGCTACAGTAATATATCCATGTCTTTGAACTAAATGACATGGTTTTGCTAGAACCCTCATTATGTGAATATTGATTGAATTTCTAATTGGGACTAGGCATCATCTTGCTGACAGCATCACTGAGAGAAGCCATGTAAGAGCGAGAAAGATTATTAACAGAAAAAGAGAAAAGTAAGAATGCTGTTTCCGCTAGGAAAGCAGATAGGCTGATCAAGCTGAAGAAATAGTGAACACAGTAGAATTAGCCTAAATTGATTAAGTTTATACGGACTACAAGCCTCCTCCAGATGCAGTGTTTTTTGTTTCTGCTATTATTCTTTTACACTCTATTAAATATAAAAATAAGAGTGGAACCCAGAAAGACTGAATCTGACCTGTGGATTAAATAATTATTCATGCCAGTGCAAAGGGCATATTAACCCTAATTATTTTAATTTAGGTGCCTTTTCCACGCACTTTGTCCTGGCATGAATAATCCTGATATTATAAATTGTTTCATGAAATGTCACGCCCTGTATTTTCCTCTGCCACTTTGTCTGTTGTCATTTGACTTCATCTTTGATGAAGTAAAGCTTCTGAAGTGATAGTGCTTCTGATGTAATTAAAAATAACTGACATTCTCGAAGCTCAAAATGTGCCCAGGCACCCATTTCCAGTGTTTTTCCTACCAACTAGCTTTAATCCTCAGAGGTATAAATCTGAGCTGTAGGAGCTGCATCTAATTTGGTACTTGGGGATTGTCTTGGACGGAAAAATGTCTGGAAGGACCACACCAGTGTTTGGTCTCCTATAGAGACTTCAAGTGTTGCTGGGGGCGAACTGTGGGAAAACATGCCCTGCAGAATACCCTCACCCTGTGTGTACAACCTCTGTGTGCTGGTGCTAACTGGCATGCTCTGTGCACGTGCAGTTTTCCACCTATCTTTTAAATTATTTCTAAGGATTGTTTTCTTGGAGTCAGTCATAGCTGCAGGTGCCTGGATTTTCTAAGTTACCTTTCCTGGGCATGGCCCGATTCCTAGGGAGCACTTCAGGACCTCATAAAGAGCAAAGAACAGCCCCTCTCAGTAATGCGGCTGCCTTGCCAAGGCAAAAAGGGGCAACTGTGATTCCCCAGTAATTGTAACAGCTCTAAAGCTTAATTTGCCTCTGCAGGATCCTCAGGGTAGCTGTCTCAATTTCCCCATTCTTTCTCAAGGAGCAGAGTTCTCACTCCTGTGTTGTAGTAATTGCCAGTTTCAGCCTCTAAGGTCTTCTGGGATCAGAGTTTGCACCTGGATCATTGCATTCCACAGTCAGTAATGGCCAGAAGTAACCACAAAAGAGAAGCATTTACCCATATTTCTTAGACAAGACTGGAGTCTGGAGCACTAACACATGCTGCTATTCTCTCATCTGTTCTGTATTCACGGTATTTTTGTCACCCACCTCAAATCAATCCCACTTGTTTTGTACATGGCCCTTATGTATTTGTTGTACTAGAAAAAGCAGTGCATTTTTATCTTGTGGTTTTTTTTGTTGTTTTGGTTTGGTTTTTTTGTTTGTTTTGCTTCTTTATAGTAAAGACAGTCCATTTCTAACTTTCCAAGTGAAAGTGGGGAAAAGAAACACCTACCAGTGGCACTATTCGCAAAGCAAGTAGTCTTTCTTACATCAGATAACTACAAGCAGTAACTGATAAAAATTGAACTTTAAAGGAATTGGAGCAAAATAATTCCAATTTCACTTGATGGTATGCCTTTTCTAAAGTCGGTCCTAAGGCAACAGGGAAAAAGCAGATGACTTCACTATTACTTTGATGAAAACAATATTCATCTGGATTACCCTTAAACCTGTCCTGGGGTTTTTAATAATCACTTTAACTGCAGATAGCTTAAGAGAAATAGCTCAATACTGGTTTTGTATTACTTTCCCCACATCCTGAAAAGAATCTCTACAAGGCTGCTGAACGCAGTCTTCAGATCATTATATAGTGTGAAGCAGACTCAGCTCCTGGGCCATACACTGTTTGCACTCAGCATAGGACAGGACAGTCATAAGGAATGGAAGAGTGAAGAGATAGAGTTTTCAGCTACCACTATACTCTATAGAGCAAGGTGCAAATTTGGACAATACAGAAAGGTATCTATCACCTGCCCACAGGCCAGCCAAACCACCCTTCTCCCTTACAAGCCAGCTACTGGTTTCTATCTCCCTTAATCCTTTGCTAAAATTCTCCTAACGGACTCTGCCTGTTAGAACAGGACAGCTGGAGCTGGCCGACTGTGAAATGTCTGACTTGCATTACGGGGAAGATGGATGAGCAGAGGAGGGAGAACCACTGGGGCTGGGGGCAGTGTCGATGCTGCACTGGCCGTGGCTATTACTCACTGGCTAGCAGCGGGCTGCCTTATTGACAAGGAGAACAACCAAGCTGGGAGGGCTGGAGAGTAAAAAGCACTATCCCCTCGGTGGGTGCTGGCACACTCGAGCAAATGCCAGGCTGGAAGCTGCACTGCGCAAGCTGACTGCACGTCAGCTGGCAGGCGAGTAACTGCCCACTCACTCTCAGCAGTACTGGAACAAACATCACCTCCACATGCAGCATCTGCAAGGGTTGCTTGCAAGACAAATCTGAACAGCTGGAAAGGCAGTTGTAACATATACAACGTCTATTCAGCAGCAGTTCTCAGAAATGGCTTCTGAAAGTACCTACCCATTCTCCCCAGTTTTCTTCCCAGGATGGACATGCTGCATTTTCCGAAGAAATCTTGCTTTGGGAGTGGCTCCTTACCCTAGGCACTAACCTCACAGCCACCATGTCTTCAGGTCTTTTGCCTCCAGCTCCTGATGCTCTCTGATGCTCTGTCCTCTCCCTCCTTCTGCTTTGCTCATGTGGGCCTCTGGTGTGATGGGGCAGCTGTTTGCCAGTCCCTTCCTCCGAGACCTGAGTGGCAGTGGAGCTGACAGGCATCACGGCCCCAAAGTCTGCCCCCTCTCCACACCTTATTTTCCAGGAAGGCTGTGGTACCTTGCACGGAGGGTTTCCCGAACTCTTCCTCTGGCCAGTCTGCCTTTCTCTGTCAAGGTGGCCTCCACACCGTGTCCCACTCCACCTGTGATGCTCAGCACAGTACCTGAATGTACAAACACAACACGTGCTCTTTCATACATATGCTTCATTTGTTCAGCCCTATTTAATTCAGACACATTGATTCATGCATTTACTTTCCTCGGAGGTATTAATACCAGCTCATACATAGGAATGAGAAGGAAAGTAGCAATAGCATTGAAATTGGCCTGTAGCAGATGTTCAAAAAGGTAGTTATAATGTCTGCTTGGCATACATCTTTGTTTCTTGGGTGACGTGAGTGGTAGAGAAATAGAGGGGAAAGAGAGAGGAGGATTGTAAACCTTAGGTGAATGTCTGGAAATGAAACAATTTTGTACATTCATTGCTTCTGTCTGGAGAGGAGGCATCTTAAACCTCTATGAATTACACTCTGAACCTAAAGAGAAAAAGCTATACCTTTGATTTCTTGCAGAAATGTGCTGTCGTTTTTCTGTAGCGAGCAGAAAAAAGAGTGTGCTTTCAAAAGTGGTAACTAGAGGCAGTCACAAAAGAAACCAGCTGTTAGAGTCCATGTGTCCTAAGGCTGGAGCCTGGAGCTGCAAGACAAAATGCTCAGTTAAAACCTAGTTTGTATCTTTAATTAAAATAGTCAATTTTAGACAAATGCACAGGTATTTTCCTTTGATATTTTTGAAAGCACATTTGCATTTTACCAAGGAAAGCTTTTATAGTTCACAGCCTTGAAAGATGCAGTAAATAAATTATTTGTTGTCAAACAACTCAAGCTGCGGTTGTGATCACCAAAGTATGGGGTTTCTATTTCTTCCCCCCTCCCTTTAATTCTGCAGTTCTCAAATCCCCAAATATTATTTAATAATTAATAAATCTTTGTAATACTTTCTAGACTAGGCTGCTAATTTACTTCTCATTACCCAAACCAGATGCTGACACTTGTATTGTTCAACATTACAAGTAAAGGTGGCTGATTCTTCATGGTGGTTTTCATGGTGTCTTATTTTGTGATGTGTGGTGTAACTTGTGGGGTCCAGTGTTTGTATCACATTCATGGAAAGGCAGAGTCTGTAAGCATCGTGGTGGCCCTTGTAACGTTCTTGGTCTTTCTGATAATTGCTTTGTTTTACTGACTCACATTAAATATTTGTTTTGGGTTTGTCCTATACTCTACACCGACCACTGAAATAAGTTCACATCCAGTATAAAAAAAACCAGGCACAAAGCAATGAGAGATGTACTGGAATATCACAATGCTTATAGTTGTCACATATCTTAAATCCACATAATTATACTTTTCTTCACAGACTCAGATCCACCATGAAACCTACACCCACCTTAAGCACATTTGTATTAAAAGTAGATATTCAATAAATTTCAAGTGCTGTTCCCTAAATGTTAAAGAAAAAAAATACAGAAGTATGCTAATTTCTTTATGAACTTTTTCAGAAGGAAAGTACATATCTTATAAGCAGATAGTTGACAGCAACTTTGTTTTTCTTTATTACTCACAGTGTGTTAGCTTGGTATTTAATAATATGAGTTACTATTTTCACTTGACTAATGCCCATAATTAATTATTATAAATAATAATTTCTTTACATTATGACATTTTCACCGGTGTTTTGAGTTACAGCTGTACTGATTTTCACTAACTGTAAGAGCTCAGGTTTTCTCTGCATACGTACCCCTGTGTATTGCTACTGGGTTGGCAAGGCTGTTTTGCATGTCCACTACTGGGAGGGGAAAAAAAAAAAAAAAAATCTCCTCTTTGAGCCTGTGTAGTGGTTCACCGATTTCATGAGGCCTGGTTTTATCTTCTGATATAATGTAGCTCATACAGGCAGAAAGTATCCAATAAAAAACAAACAAAACAACAAACAAAAAAAAAAATACCCCAAAAAGCCAACAACTCAGTGTAATGTTTTCATACCAGTGACACAGTCTAAGGATATAAGGGAAATAAAAGTGGCTTGCAGGGGTGGCTGAGCCCAAAATCCTGTTTGTTTTTCCACCTGTATAAATTGATCTAATAGAAGATATTACTTCTCCACTAACTTTTATGAACTCTTAAGAAGGGGCTGGGTGGCACTTTAAAAGGAAACGGATAGGGAAAGACAAATAGTCTAGTGAAGCTGAGTAAATGCCCCAAAGCCCTCTACCTAACTTCATTTCATACTGTACAATGAGTCAAGCATCCGTTTACCTTTATGTTTTCTGTCCCAATCACAGGAAAAGAAGCACGCTTTCAAAGGCGTCTGTTCATAAATACCATGTTGGTATAAACAGAGACGTCTTCCTACAAAGTCTAAGACATCCTTGAAAGCTGGAACTTGAAAGACTTACGCTAGGGCAGGCTGAGCCCTGAGCCCTGTAACTGCTACACAGATGAGCTCTGAGGAGTCAAATTCTCAAACTGGACATTGTCACAAGAACTTCGGAAAGCTTTATTGGAAAGGTAATTGTTAAAAAGTCAAAAATAGAAATCCATACACTAAAAAAAATCCCCAACACTCTACTATGCAAACAGAAATAAGCATTTTTATAAACCTTAAAAGGTTTTGGGAAAAAAAAAAAGAAAAAAACAGCTAAACAATTTACTAAAGAAAAATCATACATGCAGTCTGTATCCTTCAATACATTAATCAATTTTTCCTTACACAAATACTAGATTTCTTTAAAATAAAAATGCAGATAAAGTTCACTTTAGAAATCTCCTAATAAAACCTTTTACCCATTAAAATAGCTTACACTTTTCATGTTGCTAAGATACTTCACCTATTTTTATTGACCAACTTCCTCTGGTCAATATTCACTGAGGAATCTCATTCTTTTAGTAAGGTCAAAGCATAGCTCCCCTGGTGTCAACATGCTTGGTCTTATTAAGCATTTCAGAGTTTACCTTTGGTTGGCTTGTTTGCATTTCCATCTGGATCTCTGAACTTCACCCAAGTTGACTTCAGTTATCCTTCGTGTTGGATCCAAGCTCTAATCTTTGGCTTCATCCTTTGCAGATAACTTACAAATTAATAATATTCTTTCAATAAATTCCTTTAAAAATAATTTAATTATGTGTCAGTGGATGCCATTACAGCCACTTTATTTGTCTTACATTCTCCAGTGATTTAGAAGAGAGAAAGAAAAGGCTGGTCAATCTAACCACAATGGACAACAATGTTAGGGTCATGTTTCATTAAGCTGGTATTGCACTTTTAAAATTTGAACTTTTGGGTTTCGATAAGAGCTGAGCATACAGCTGTGCAAGGAAACAAAATTATTTATAAAGGTTTTTCAACAGGACGCTCCTATTCAGAAGCTTACAAAAGGAAATGGTATCATTTTCAATGGCAACAGTTCTCTAGAGATACCTGTTGAACAGCTGTAGCAGTCGATAAAATCATACAACACAGATTATTTGCTCTGTTTAATAAAGAGGGATTGAAAACAGCTTTGTTGTGAATTAGTAAAAGTCATTGTTAAAAGCTCCTGTTCATCATATGTGATAGGCTTATAGGAACTAGGTGAACAGTTTTGAAAGTAGAGAGTTTTTATTCTACATTCGTATGCACAATGTAATTCTAGCGTACCCCTGCCCTCAGAATGAGCTAAGGAAATAGCTGGGACATTATTGCAGTAGTCCTCATACTCCCTGTCCATCAATGGATGCTCAGTATCTGCACAGCAAAGAGTTTTCTGCTCTTTAAGTTTAATTAGGAATGGCTAATATATACGAGGCTTGTTAGCAAGGTTCTCTTTCATGTGATCTTGCAACCTATTTAGAAAATGAAGTATTCCAGAGGGAACAGAAGCATTCATGATTCATGAAATACTTTGGGCAGAGACTCAGAATGACACTTATTAGATCTGTGCTGTATTCCCCTCCCTATTCAAAATGCATCAGTTCAGACAACATCATAAAATTCAATGGGAATTAAAAACATGCTCAAATACCTTCCTAAGTAGGAAGGCATTCTTTGGAAGTATTGGGCTGCAAGCTACAACTTCTTAAAATAAAACTGCCTGGCTGTCATTTAGTGTGGTATCTGTAGTTTAGGATCCCTCAAAAGAATTTGCAACTCTTCCCATTAAGGTCCTTAGTTTTTGGAGCGGAACCTTAGTAATCAAGTGTTTAAGAACATTTTTAACATTAATTACAGGTCTCACGGAAATCAAAACATCACCAAATATTAAAAACTGATGACTAGAAATAGGCATTACCAGATGCTTAAGAGCTTTGTTGAGTCCAAATCCGAGTGTGTGAGAAATTGTGGCACTAGCAGGGCCATGGTGCAGAGGAAGTTTGTTTTCACAGCATTTAATTTGCTTGGAGATAGTCTTTTAAATAGAGTTCCCTGACTGATACGATAAATATTTGGTTTTGTACCTAAAACTGTATATCTTAAGAGGTCACTTTGTAATCTGCCTTTGCCCAAGAATTTCAGTATTTGGACAGGCATTCTGCAAATTGAGATCCATTGCCTTACATCCGAACTTGCAGTTAAATACGCTGAAATGGAGATAACATGCAGTATACACGCATATTTCCATAACTTACCTTTATTTCCAAAGGCATTACCAACTGAAGTATATAATCATGCTGTGCTCATGAGTTAATGACCAGAGCTAGATATGAAGGAGTCAAGCATGTCCTCCATTTCATACTTACTCTGTTTGTACCAACTTTTGTCTCACTTGTACTCACTGCAGCTGCAGCAAGATTTTTTTTTTTTTTGCTAATTACTTTCACTATTTTTAGTTTTTTATTGGGATGCAATTCATAGGTGCTTTAGGGAGCTCCTTTACCTCCAAAAGAAAATATCTACATGCAATGAGAGGTTTATAAAACAACAACCTGCAACCCTTCAACAGCTGTGGGGAGTTATTTGCATTGCATTTAATTTTGTATGAATTTGCATTCAACAGTACTAGAGAAGGCTGTCAATGCCAGTGCACTGCCTGGACTTGCCAAGCCCTGAACACAAGGCCTACAGCAAAGCACTTAAGTGGTTTGTCAGATCTCACCAGTGACACAGTGCCCAGTTAGGCACAGCATAGAGCATTTCTTCAAAAATTCATTATAATGATCTGCATGCCATTTTCCATACGCTTTGAATCAAGGCTTACATGCATCTGCTGAGCTCATCCCAGATGGGGTTCAAATCATCTTGAGGCTGAGTTTATAAAACTGACATCAGATCACTATGCATCTTGCACAAGTTGCTTAGTAACTTCTTGTTCACATTTTCACAGTCATAGATTTATATTCACATCCCTAACGACTATATCTATATAATATATATATATCTATAAGGCTAGATAGAATACCAGACTCACCTGGGAGGCCATGTTTTATGTTCATACAGATAGCCTTACTCCAAGGCAACAGTGGCTCCCAAACATTAAAGATATTCATCTGAAAGATTTTGCTCCTCTCTCTGGGGAATCCTGTCTTCCACACCACTTTGCATGGCAAACCCCTCTCTCTGTTATGAGCAGATGAAAAGCATAAGGAAGGGAGTGAGAACTGATCTGTGATGGACTTTCTGGCTTTGGGGGGTTTTTGTTTGTTAGGGGTGTTCCTTATGGTTGGCCTCTGCAGTGGATGCTACCAACCTCAAGTTAGTTCACAATTCTAATTTTCATGCTCCTTGGTTACCCTTAGATGGTAAATAAATGCTTCACGGTGAATTGATGGAGTATGTTGGGATTTGGAACTACAACTGCTGTTGCTCTGGGATGTTGAAATATAGATAAATAGTAAGTCAAAAGTGATATAAGTCAGGAGAACAAATATAGTGGCAAGATACTGTTTTTAACTACATAACACAAAACAGATCCTAAATCACATTGTATCTTTAGTTGCTTGTCTTGGACCGCGTTAAGGGAGCTGTTTGCAGATGGAAACTTACTCTCTTTTCATGTGCTACCTCCCACAGCTCTCTATATTTATTGGTGAATGACCCTTCATAACTTGAAATTTATACTAACAGGTGCATGACAGATAATCACTTACTGGATGAGAAAATGGAGGCTGGCAAATTAGCCTGAAATTGTTTGATTTATCCTGGAACAACAGAGGAGAAAAGCTTTTCCAGCTCAGCACACTCGTAAGACACTTACGTTGTAACTGGGAATCTTGGAAAAGATAAAATCCAAAGCAGAGTCACTGCTGGTTTTGCTGAAAGGCAATTAATTTTAAAAATTCATGTAGAGTTTACGTTTTGTACTGCCTACCTAAGAACCACTTTATGGGCACTTCTTTCTGGTACTGCCTTGCAAGGATATTATGGTTGCCGTTGGGAGAAGTAAGGTAAAATTCAACTGTATAATGTACTACAATTTGACAGTAGCTCCTTTTTTATAACTGATCGTTATCTTAATATGCAAATGTATCGATCACAGACCTCTCTCACCCCCCTCCTATTTGTATTCTTTAGTGTCTACTACATCTAACAATTAAGTTTCTAACTCTCCCTATTATAAAGCACTCCGGTTGCCTCATTGTAAATTTGATTTTGGAAAGCTGACTGTACTTCAAAAATCACGTTCCTGTCGCTGTTGTACACTCTACAAAATGGACCATTTGGTAACATTGTGATTTAGAAGGATTCACAGTTAGCATAAAGTAATCCAAACTGGACAAAGTAGTAGCCATCCAGATCCTATCACACACTGGTGAAAGAGTTTTCCACTGTGGGGAGGTTCATATCTCACCCAAATTCAGAGGTCCCAGTAGCGTTCCAGATATCATGAAATCAGAACTATGCCAGAAGTCAATCAATACTTTCCCTGTGAGTAACTGCAGAACTGGAAGTAGCTCCCATGAAAGCACAGAATTTAAAGAAAAAAAGGGGAGCAAGGTAACGTCAGTTGGTTCTTTGACACGTTACTATTTCCTACTGAGCCAACTTTTAGATAAGAAATTTGAATGTGGATAAAAAGTAATAAGTTCATTTCAGATGAGTTATACAGGAATTATGTTTCCTCATCTACCTGCATAATGTTACATTTTACCATTAAAAATACTCAGTCTAGATGTATCTACAGTTTAAATATTTGAGAGCTTACTAAGGATTAAAGTGTTATACAGCCTCAAATTTCTCACCTCTGCCATAAGCTTCTTCAGGAACCTGAAGAAGGAGCTGTCAAATGCTGCAGTGAGTTGTGTCAGTATGTGCAGATATCTATGTACAAGATTTAATGCATTTTTGAAGTACATCTTTCTCCTGCCTAGAGAATTTCTGTTGCAAGAGGGAGGGGAACCTCATGAGAAATCACTAAAGAGGATCTGATGAGGGATAAGAATCAAAGGAGTCAGTCTAGAGCTCGGTTCAGTCGTTTACAAAAGCTAACCACTTTCTGTGAATACTGACAACTCTGGAGAAACACTGCCTGGATTATAGATGAATGAGAACAACTGTTCTGAATGGTAAAGACAATAGAGCAATAATGAAGGTCAGGACATGCTTGCTTTCAATTCACCTTAGCCTGTAAACAATGGACATGTGGGGCTATTATGCTCAAATCCTTTGACAATGAGTCCAAGGATTCATTAGGGCATGGATACAGACTGAGCTAGAAATTTGGTAGATCGCTCTTACTGTATGGAAGTGTGAACATCCAGTGAACATTAGACATTACGTTACCTATTGCTTTTAATATAGCAAACTAGAACACCAGAATTTCGAGGGTATCAAGGGCAAAAGTGAGATCATGACATACTATGTGATATCATCGTGTATTGAATCACAGCCGCCTCTAATCTCTGAAAACAAAGAACCCGAAGTCATTTGACACACCCTGTATCTTTTCTCCCCCAGCTCCATAATCCCCATTCTCCTCAGATGGCAGGACAAAATAACACATGATGCAGTGACTGGAAGTTTGGCCCAGAGAAGTGAAAAATCAAACACACAACACTGTGTGAGAGCTTTAAACATGAGAGCAGTTAACCATTTGCTGCAAGAAGATGCAAAAGAGGTTCTTCCGTTCTTGAACTCTTTCAACCAAGACCGGGTGGAATATCATCCTCAAAGGTTTGCTCCAACTCAGCCAGAATTCATGAACTTGATCAGGGCACTGGCAACTGAAACCCTCTGGCCTCTCTGATGTAGAAAGTCTGATTTGATATCATAGTAGTCCCTTTTGGTCTTAAAAAATCTATGAATCTGTTTTCAACCATATCAAGTGCAATAACTCTTCATACAAAATGGAATCTCTTTTTGCCTTTATTCTCTTGGCAATGGATCCTGCTAGCTACAATTNTTTTTTTTAAACTGCCTGCTGAGGCTTTGGCTCTGTGTAAATTCCAAGAGCCTGCCCTCTAGCCAGCCTTTGCATTTTTTCACTCTAACTTGCATATAAATATTTTACTGTGCTGCAGAATAAAAATTTGATAGAATTTGAACTGAGGAAGCATAGATGAGACAAGGCTATTCAAGCTTATCTTTGTAAGATAAAAATGGTTTTTATCTTAGGTCTCTTACTAAAACAATTGAGAAGAAAGTGTATTTGTTGCTCTAAGTTTTGGAAGGAAAAAGTTATATTCTCATATTAATCAGGAAACGTGTGTTTGGCTATTACAATGTATATCTACTTTATAATGACAAACGACTGACCTCAGTGGAAAACCACACAAGAAATGCAATCTTTTCCAATGCCAAAAGAGATTGTTAATCTGTTCTGAGCCATAACAACTTCAGAAAGTCACACCCACAAAGCATCTTTTCACTAAGACTGAAGTGTTAAGAGGCCAAGCTTTTGTATAAAATTATACTGGTTCACTAAATGTCTCTGTGATAAGATTTTTATCATTTCCCAGTAAGCAGAACAGTGGAAGGAGATGGTAAAGGCAGTTTACAAGTAAATTGGCTATGAAATTCTGGGTATTTTGTTGATAGAAAGGAAACAAATTATGACCTAGTAGGTAGATAAATATACTTCAAGCTTGAAAATATGGATTACTGAACTGAAAAATTATATCTTCTTGACTATAATTGCATAGCCCCTAAAAATAGCAAAAAGTGCGTTTGGAACGTTGGGTTCCAAGTGTTTGAAAATTAGTGATGAAGAAGTGATGTAATTTGGGGCCAATATGTTTCAAGTTGTCAAAATGTGAGACATGTCAGGATTTTTCTAAATAGAAACTGAAAAACGCTACCCGCCTTGCAGTTACCATCTCCAAAATAGCCAATGCTGTAAATAGTAAGATGAGTTTATGTGCTGTCTCCCTTTTAGTCGGAGTTTTAAATGCATCGGCCTTGACACCATACCCGTGCTTCTGCCACTTGACTTTGTTTTTTCCATCTCCAAAACCAAGGTGCCTGTACTGCAAAATTTGCCCATAATAATACCTTAAAACATGGGGTTTTTTTATCCTAAAAAATAATTTTTAAAAATCAAGTCAATATACCTCCCAAACTGCTCAGTGCTGTAACTTTCTCCTTTTAGCTTTGCATCATATACAACGAGCATTTCATTTGCCTAATGAAAAACATATTTAAACTAATGAGTACACAGTGTTTTTATTTACATATGCAATTAAAATTTATCACTATTAATAGCTGACAGAGAGGAAGATAAAATGTGATTATTCCAGTAAATGCGCACTCTTGAAAGAGGATAACACTTCACAGACAGCACTAAAGATAGAGATTAAAAACTGGCATCAGAGTGGAAAAAAATAAAACTCTGAGGTGTCCTAATTCCCATGGTCCATTTCTGCAGACGAAGCAATTAACACTTTCCCCCTCCCTAGGTGCACCAGGGTTTATCATCCCTTTGTAGAGCCCCCAGCTTGCGTTCCTACAGCTTACTGGAGGAGCACAGGTGGGCTCTCCCAGCAGAACCCATTTCGTATTTTATTCTGCAAGAACTGAGCCGTGGGGATCAGTCAGACCGTATGCCTCTCAGAGTCTGGCGAGAGGTCACTGAAGTAAGAGAATACGCAGCTCTGCAGATACACAGGAGAGAAAAACGACAATAAACGTACACTGAGCGAGGAAAGAGAGCCAAGGTTACTTGCTACAAATTGCGCAGGAGTGAAAACCCTGAAGATCGGGCTGCCTTCAGCAGACAACAGCTATCTGGCATTGACGCATAGACAGGGCACAGTGAAATGAGATTAATCAGAAAGTCAGCGGTACAGCTATCTTTAGCCCACCCCATCCTTAGAAGCAGAGTTCAAAGACAAGCGTCGGACACCAGCTATTACCACATGGACAAACGTGGCAGAGAGTGCTAAATCTTCCACCTTTCTGCCATTATCTCTCACAGATGTTACAGAACCTGCCAGGGGAAAGCAGATTCCTGCTTAAAGCTGCACCATGTGCAAACATGCTCTTACTGAACATGCTGTTACCTCAGCACACTCTTTCTGGTGAGTGAGAATTTTACAAGCAACACTATAAGGGCACTCAAATCCATGGGGTAGGCCATAAATCCTTGATTACTGATATGCACTGGTATGTATTTTTCTAAACGTTCTGTGAACGATGCAACCATAACTAGGACATGCAAAATATTAGTCATATACATTAAAACAATCTTACTGCTGTTTTACAAGCATCAATAGTTTTGCTTTGAGTTGAAACTTTGGGCTGAGTTGCCCATTTTTTAATTTAAAGGAGGATACGTGAAGAGGCATCTTTATATGAATAGAGACAAAGATTTAATAATAATCCCACTGTTCAGTACATGTATTTTTTTTTTTTTTAACAGGCATTCTTGATCAAAACATTTTCAAATGCAGAGAGAAACCACAGTTGAAAAATCCTGGCTATAAAAGCAGTACCTGTTTACCGCAGCTGAAGGTTGGTTACCATGCAGATCACTGATTTCAGTCACTCTATACTTACGTGAAATCTTCCTGTTTGCAGTGAGGGACGGGTCAGCAGCACTGGTACCAGGGCTGACTGAAGTAATCGTGGCTAGTTTGCTTGCACAGACAGACACCCCCATATTGCAAGGCAAAAATGGTTTGAAAACCCGAAGGGATGTGAAAACTCCAAGCCACGATGTCTAAAGTTAACTGTCACCGTAATAACTTTTTGTAGGGTGGATAGCTTTTAAAAGAGAGGTGCACATGGAGTTCTGAGGTAGAAGTGATTAAAGGCATTAGGGATAGATTTGCTTACACAGTCTCTGCGCAAATATCTGGATGTAGCCATGGCTAACCACTACTGATGTGTAGCTGGATGATGAAGTATGCCAGTTGTATGCTCAAACGTGTGGGTGCAGGTTTAGAGGCTGTAACATTACTGTGTCTCCAGACGGTGCTGTTACAAATTGAGCTTTACATCCTGTTTATGTGAAAATGCAAGATTTAGTTGTCTCTTGGAGAAACTTGTCAGTTCTGAAGTTCTTTCTAAGAGCTGAACTAGTTATTTACTACATATATTGTGCTAATACTCAACTCCTAGGTGCTGCTGCTGTTTACAGCATGGACCATACAAGGAAACAAAAGAACTGTCCAATGCCAAAAGGGTAGAGATATCACTTCTCAGTTAAGGAAGTCTTTAAGGAAACAGGCAAATGATAGAAAAGAGGCAAGCAAATCTGTAAACACACACTAGAGGAATCACCAAGTGCTACATACATTATAAAACCAATCCTCTTATTCACAATGCCAGAACACAGATTCACAATCCTGCACTTAGGTAACCATTTCCTCCTTTCTTCCTCTTCTTTCTTTTTCTTCTTGGCCATAATGTTAGTGTTGGGGGTGGGGAGGGGGGCAGGCAATCAAGAGAACGGCTATATAAAAATACGTACCTTTTTCTACTGTGCATCTTTGTTTGTCTCTTTCCGATTATAGAGTACCATAAAGCATGAGCAGGGTTGTCAGCACAACAGAGTCAATATTGCTTTGGAAGACTAAATTGTATTCTTTTCCACCTTCTGCTATGTTAATAAAATTGCTTGGTAAGTTCTGATTCTAGGACATTTGCAATTTGCAGTAGCTGATGATGATGCATGAAGCAGAAAGAACATGTTGATTTTTAACTGGATTCAATTGTTACAGTAGGAATATTTTGAAATTCTAATTTCCAAATTCTTAAGATTCATAGTGGAGTGCTCTAACTATATTAATTATGGAATACTGAGATGTTATTTTAGGAGAGTTAATTTTCTAACTAATCACTGCATTGCAAATGTAGTTATTAGATGGTTCTAGAATCTTTCCCCCCCCCCCCAGTTAATTAGTATTTCAAAATTAAATAAATTATAATGTTGTGGTAAAATGACTCAGCTAGGTTCTAGATGACTGTAGCTGATATAGCTGCAGCGCCTTAAGTTCTGCTGACAGCCTGAGCTCTCAGGAGAAACATTAAAAAGCATCTCAGCCCATGCTTTATGCCTAACAATCCCCAAGTTCCATTAAAACGTGTATGCACCAGTTTGAAGAAACACAGCATATGAATTAGTACGAAATGGCTTTCAAAGGGAAGAGAGCTACTCAGTGAAGAGAAGTTTAGGCCCCGTCCTTCCCTTTAAGTTTATAGATTACTTTTTTCCCCTCTAGAAATTCATTGATGCTTTTGCCTTTAAAATTCAGGATATTTTCACAAGAGTAATTTCCAAAAAAAATGTGAAATGTATTGCTCAAATGCAAGGATATTGCACACAAAAATAAACTGGACAAATAATGTAGCTGCTCTGAATTATTCACGGATACCTAGCATGCAGCGTTTGCATCAGAGCAACTAAGTAAGCAGGATAGAAAATGAGTTTTGGCATGATTCTAGGAATTGGCATTCTCCATTTCTATGGTAACATTGATAAAAGGTTGTTAATAGTAGTGAAATACATGCAGAATAAAAATAAGCAAGCTAAATAGAAAGACATCTGTTGTAAGCTTAAGTGTTTTTCCCTTTTTAATGGGAAACACATGAACAAACTTGCACGCATCTAGGTGCAGCACAAACTGATGCATGTATTATTAGCTTGGCTTGCCAGCAAGTAAAGACAGATGTGTGATTAATACGTATTTGACCGAATATAGTTATGGGAAGACTATTAAATAGACAAACATATATGGAGACTGTGGTTGTTTGGCAGGCGTTTTGTAGAATCATAGGTTCATTACCGACTACTAATAAATTCAGGGTACCTTAAAATTCTTGGCAGTTTTTCTCTGACAAGAATGACACAATGACAAAAATACACAGTAGAAACTTTCGCAGCTGGGAGAATTTGCCTAATACATTTATATTCTTACACAGAAAATAATTTGCTTTACCTTCAGTTACTTTTGATACAGCTACTAACATGATGTGTTATATAATTCTTATCTGCACATATGNCAGTTGTACTGGAAGGAAAATCACAAGTAAACATAATGCAAATCTTACCATGCCCTCCCATTCCTTAGTGGAAAATGTGTGGAGGTTCCTGATGATACAGAGAAAAGAAGTCTGTTCCCATCATCAAATAAAACAAAATCCATTGCAGGGAAACAAGGAAGAACAGGAGGGATGAAGAATAACGAAACCTCATCTTCATGTTAATCTTTGCTTCAAACACAATCTGAATGTGCAGCAAAGCTCTACCAGCTTTACATAAGCAGGGCTTTTCATTCATTTTCACAGGGTTCTGTATTTCTGGGTTCCTGATACAAGAAAAGAGAAAAAAAGTGGAAGTTGTCAAATATTCCCAGCTTCTGGGTGGAACTGAATGCCTGTTCTGAAAGACTCTGATTAACAATGTTTCTGAGGCACACGCAAAAAACTCAGATAATTTAGAGCCACTGTGTGGGAGATGCAGCATCTAAATAAACCAGCAGAAACAAGAGCGGTCGGGGGAAAGTATTGTCTAAATCAGCTGGAGATAAGACTAATAATACACATACCGCATGTATGCTAGAAGAGGTGTAAAAAGCTTTCCCCCAGAGAAAAACGTATTTGGGCAAAAGGTACTGCGTGAAACACGACAAAAGCTGCTGAAAGCAGCTACAGACAGTGCTGTTAGTGAGTGCGCGTCTCAGCCTACATTTCTTGGGTGCCCACCTTCACCTGCCTCGGTTGTCTCATGCTTTTGCTTTTCATCCTTTGTGGGCCAGACCCCTACCGTTATGTTGGATGTCCTCAGATCTGTACAAGGGTTTACACTTGCTTGAGATTTCATCCCTCTGGGTAATTTAATTTGAAAACTCTGCATACAGTCTTGTCTGTCTGATAGACTTAATCAGGTCTAGAAACAGGAGGCTCCTTTTAGAGTTCCAGCCAGGAAAGTGGCTGGATAACCGCTGTAGCTCCCTGTGAAATGCACCCTGGCTGCCTTGCACCCCAGGCATACCACAAAGCTGCTCAATTCAAGGTATAAAGTGAAATGTTTCATAACATGTACTTGTTTGGCATAGTTGCATAAAAATAATGAAGGTATTTAATTCTGTTGGCTATTCCAGTCCATAGCTATTAGAAGGAATCAGATGACCAGCATCTACCAGGTCACACTCACCTTAACATGCCAGTGTGGACGAGCTGGAGCAGATTGGTCCCGACCTGTGAAAAGGGGCTGCAAGCCCTCAGACCAGATTGGTTTTCTCCAACAGAAAAGGGTATGTAGGCACCAGTGATACCTTAGCTTGGGGAAGACTGAAGACCCCCGCCTTGCTCCTGGCTTTTCTCATCAAAGAAGTCTTGAGACTCGCTGTCTTGACCTTGGAGATTAAGAAACTTCAAAAGACTGAAGCCACTGGAGACAGAAGTACAGCATCAGAGTCTCAGTATTGTCACTTGACTAATCTGTTTGGATAGTGCTTGCTTTTTCAGCTGTTATCATTTAGATTATCATGAACTACTTGCCAAACAAGTGCCTGCTTGAAGTTCGGAGGTTTGCCTGGTTTCTCACTCTTTCAGAATATCTCAGCCATCATGGCTATCCCCCAGTTCACTTATAACTGCACTTGTGACAGTATAACATCAGAGAAGCTTTATCTCCTTTCCTGACCCCTATCACTGAAAAACAGAATCAACACAAATGGTAAGAAAATGCTGTCAGGTCTGGAGCACCTTGTGCCGGCCCTCCTACCCGAAGCTCATTGCTGGATGTCAAAACTTTGAAAGGCTAAAACTTGCAGCAATAACAACTAAGTAAACATGTTTAGTAAAGGTATTTTAGTCTCTGCCACTTCCCACCATGCATCAGTGCCGTGTGTCTCATTTCTCACTTACAGATCCCCTGTGAAAGGGGACCTTTCCACTTGTTTCCCTGCGGAGAACACCATCTCTTAAAGGAAGACGTTAGGGCAGGCTGGGGGCAGGGAGAACCATGGCAATTAATATCGGAACCGTTTGCAACCATATTCCTAAGGAATCAAGCTAATTCAGGGAAAGCCACACAAAACTGAAATAATCATCTTCAAATCGCTCAGTGAAAAAGATGGTCAAAAGACCATCCAAAATGCTTTTCTGTGAGGGATACGGAATATCATTTAGATGACATGTATGTTGCACTAGTTACTTTGGAAATTCAAACTGGAATTTTCTCTAGTCATAGCTCTACACAAATCAAGATAATTAAAAAATTACAATGCATAAGATATGGGTCTTCCTGGGATGAAGAAAACTAATTTGAAGGGTAATTTTCATAAAAATGAAATAAAGAACAGATTAGAAGATGTGCAATCCATGAAATATTAAAAAGTTTCATTTAGGTACTTGCTATAGGACTTTAACTTCAAAAAATAAAAAAGATAATTTAAAAGATTGACTGGCCTCACAGGCTGAGAGATGCAAAAACATTTGGATTATTAGTTCTTGGTTTTGCAGCTTCATCCTTTTTTTAAATGTTAATAATTTAGTTCTTTACAAAGTCTTTTAACTTATTATTAGAATGCCTTACACGGAAAGGTTTGTATTGAGTTCATTTACACCCCAAACACAAAAAGACAGAATACCCTCCCTTTTAACTTTGCACTATAATTAATGCAAACTACAATTCCTAACTGGTGTCTTAATTGATCAATATCCTTTTTCAGTTTGGCCAATTAACAATAAACAGAGCCATGTCATAACTTCAGTGCTACTTATGGAAAAAACTGAACAAAACCAGACTAACAGGACTAACAAAAGGTAAAGCAGAATCTGTAGTTTATCACTTGTGTTTTTTTCCCCCCAACTCTTCTAAATTTGCTCATTCGTACAAGGTGGATGCTTTTGTCCTTGTATGCACGCCTGTCTATGTATACACTGATCTGCAAAAAGTATTTATGTTTCTATAGATAATAATCACACTTTAATATTTTACTAGCACAATAATTTTTCTCTAGAGTGGCTGTATTTATTCCAATGATTTACCTTCTTAAGCATGCCATTCTCAGGTGCTTCTTACTAAACATATTTCTTCCATTGCTTTGGACCTGCACTTGTCTCCACATATGAATTAATAAATCCCATGCATTAAAAAAATTCTATTACATCAGTATTTTTACTTATAAACAGAGATTGAAACTGGTACAGAATTGTCTTTTCTCTTCCTGTAACCAGCTCCACCAAGTCTAGATTAACACTGGGACTCCAGCATATAAACACAGCTACAACTCCTTACATCCCAAGTCTTTTGTCTTTTTAATCAATTTTGCCTTTAGCCAAAAATTGTGGTAATATAGAAATGAACCTGTCAGATGTAATTTCACTTCTCCGGTTCCTCCACTGGAAAGCACAGAGCCATGCTGTTCATCAGTGTGGGTGTAACTACTGCTAGGAAGCCTTTAGCCAAAGTACCTTTTTCAGTGTATCTCTCCTTACATGTTTTAATTTGAAGAGAGTTGGTTTTTGTTTTGTGGGTTTTTTGTTTTGTTTTGTTTTGTTTTCTTTTTTTTAAGTCATTCAGATGTAGAGCTCTTCCTCATATTCAGAGGGAAAGCAAAGATTTCATTGCTTAGCTCTTGCGGCATACTCTGGTCATCCTGTTAAACAAAAGTCCCACAATGGGACATTTGTAAGCATGCATTGATTCACTTTACCAGAACAATACTTTGCCATGATTGCTTTTCTCGTATTATTTATCCTTTCAACTAAAAATCAAAGTTACTCACCAGCTGAGATTTATCAAGCCGGACCGCTGCTGGAACCAGCACTAGCAATAGCATTGAAAGCCTGTGTACAGAGAGAGGCCCCTGTGGTAAGCCACTGGGTAGGGGAAAACACAGAGCACTGAAATGGCTTGCCAAGGAGTTTGACAAAACTGCTGAAGTGATTTAGGAATAAAATCTGGGATTCCAAGGAAAGGATCAGCTCACAGTCTCATCGGGCTGCTGCCTTACACTGAGGAGCAATACATTGCTCTTGCAGGTGTACATGTGACTTGATCTGACAGGGTTATCTGGAGTTCTGTGTGGCAGTTTTGGAGTAAGAACAAACACAGCATCAAAATCACTGGGTGGCTGATTCTCCCAGCAAACACTGCTGTGGACCCTGCCACGCTCGGTACTCCTGGGGTCTGTGTGCCAGGAAACCCGAGCCCAGATGCTCCCTCGGAGGGTGAGCACCCATGCTCTTCACAGAGATTGCCCTCCATCAGGAGTGCAGCACAGGAGGAACAGGGAAAATGCGTATGAATAACATCGTAAACCTTTTAAGCTGTTTTTCCCCTTTAATTCTGGGCTGAGTGAACCTGGCAGTAATTTGGAAAAATACCGAAGGCTGGTAACTTAGGGCAGTCTCTCACTGCTGTTCTTTGCACTTCAGCACGTACTTTCAGCACTTTGCCAACAGCTCTCTCACACAGTTTAATCCTTATCCTGGCAAATCTTAATGCATGGGGATTTACAGGAAAGAGATGTAGGATTTCTTAGTTAGGGCTATGTCATATATATATATATATATTCCTCCCTTTGAGTCTCCTTATGGAAATAGCACAATGCAAAGAAGCAACGTAACAGCCAGAATTTGGCCCAATCTACTTACCCTTAAAGAAAACCAAGAAGCTACAGTGCATACCGAATTACAAGAAAATCTTTGTTTACTGGACTAAAGCCTGCAGATCCTTGCTTGATACAGAAAATGGAAGCAGTTTTGTGGCAAGCCAGCCAAGAAAAACATCCGTTGCTCAGCATGGCATCCAGCTAAACTAATCTTTGTTTTCCACCGGAGATGCTTATTCAATAATTTCTAAGAACTAAAGGACTTCATTAAAAACCATGCAAGCATTGATCCAGATGTTAAGCCTCTCTGTACAATGAGAAGCCCTCCTGGAAGAATAATTGGTTCATTGTTATCTGGTCCTGAGAAAAGAGAAGAATATAGCCTACTTATTTAATGTTACTATACAGCGGAATTTATTTCATCGCTTACATACTGTTTGAAATGCATTTAATTATAATGGTTTTGTGTAATTAAAGTGTAGGTAAGCATTCAGTTTCAACCTAAATGCCTTATTGTAGCACTGAAATTTGTTATTGTCGCCAAGTCTGATCTAAAGAAAAGCATAACACTTAGAGAAGTGAAACGAGTCTTTTTTTAAGTAATCAGTGTTAAACAGAAGTAAGATTTCTCAGTTGTTCCTTGTAGACTTTTTAGTTCTCATTTTTATATTACTTTTCTATCAGCTTTAACCTTGGAAAATGATAATCCTGTAAAAATAATTCTTAGAAGGGTGGATAAACACCTAAATTGAAAAGTAATCCTATTCATGATGCCAGAGAAATTTGTAGCATGTTAATTTCTCTTCACAAATTTCTGTATAGGCCTGCAATGCCATTTTAAACATAGTCTTAATAACCTGCTGTCCTTTGCCAATTTATAGACTTAATAGACTATGATTAAGGAAGAAATAAATTCCAAATAGACCTGGCTTTGAAACCAGAGGCTGGGTATCTGTAAAAGGCAACTGTTCGGGGACAATTTCTTTTTCAGTGTCTCAGCAAGTTAATCTCTATCTGCTTCATTAGTGGAGATTACCATGAATTTTCAGGAGAGTTATGCTTTGCTTTAGGTTGGGAACATCTTCCTCAATCTTTCCTGCAAAGCCACACCGTTTCACTATGGTGCTTGCAAAGGAGCTGATCAAGCAGGCACCTGATGCCAGCTCTGGTAAAATCAGTAGAATTATGACAAAATTATTTTTCCTGGTTTTTTTTAAATGAAAAATTTACACTGCCATGTCACACACCAGGCTTTGATGAATGTCTCAATTCCCACTGTGCTGCCCTAATTCTTCCTCTACTAACTTCCAGCTAACTTGCATCAATAGTTATGTCTGCAAAACACGCTATCTTGCTCTCCCAACTCCTAAAATACTTTACACATGTCCAGTTGTTAAACAGTTGAGCCCAACGTGTAGCATCATCCTCTACAATGTTAGAGATTAGCATTCAAAAATCAGCGACCTCGTGTTCTTCAGAGATGTTTTAAAATTTAATGATGTGACATGTCCTGATGAGAAACGTTTAGATCATGGTCTCTTCATGTGAAAGTCAAAAGCCATCATCACTGTGTTTCCCATGGACAGAAAATTAAATTTATAAGTAGCCCTAAGTCCTTCTCTTCCTTCTCCACAGATTTGGCACAGCAGCGTGCAAAGAGGAGGAAAGCAGGTACCCTGTGACTGCTGGGTGACTGAGATTCAGATGATGTGAGATTTCACTAAGCATTTCTTTGTAGGTCTCTGCCATTAGAAATGGTCAAAATTGACGGTCTTTTTCTATTTCTGAGACTGCCAGAAAGACTTTACAGCCGTTCAGTAGGGAAATTAAGCGAGGAGGTGGTAAGGGGACTGCTGAAGCTGTGTCCCAAAAGTGTTTTTGTCATAGGACGCATGTAAAGATTTTGGCATTTGTGGTGTCTGACGTCAGAGATCGGGCTTCAAAAGCTGTGTTTTCATGAGAAAAGGCAACAGTCAGTGTTGGTCTGTACATTCTTCAAAAGTGGGGGAAGTTTTGCCTCCACACCTGATATCAGGTATCTGTTTTCCTTTGGGGTATGGCAAATAAAGCAGATTTTGTCCTATCACCTGGAGAGCAAACTTCCACTGCTAGCATACTAGCATGCTTGATTCTGAAATATGCTGTTCATCTTAGTTCCCCTCAGCCTCGAGAGTTAACGCATTGTTTCTATCAAGGAAAATAGGTTTTTTTGAAACCTAATTTACTGTTATCTTCAGTTGTTACAAAGAGCTGAACTGAAATCAAATGAAAGTATTTTGACATGAAGAAGAGGTCATGAATTGTAATCGTGTCTTGGCTATGCAACCTACAAAAATTTAATTGGGGTAGTGGTGACAGCAGAAGTTAATTCTTAACTGTTTTAATTTCATTATGACACAAGCAGACAAAAAACCCCAGGTGAAACATCCAGAATGCAGCCATGGCAAATTGCCACACTAAGTCCCACTGACAAGTAAAGAAGGGTAGGAGAGAGGATTACAAGGAAAGAAGCGGGCAGCAATTCAATTATCCTGAATCCTGACAGCATGACAGAGTCTTCGGCAAGAACAAATGAACCTGAGTTTTATGGTTCCCGACTAGAACGAGGCAGCGGCAGTTGCTGCTATCTGCTGAGCCCCTCCTGGCTTCCACAAAAACAGCGGGGAGACATTTGGGGTTTGTCTCGCATATGTACCTTGATCCTAAATACTGACTCCTGCAGTCACAAATTGACAAAGTCAAAGGAAAACTTAATTGAAACAGTGAGGACTGAAAACAGAAATGCTGCAGGAGTAAAAAGCAGAAGATTTCACAAATCAAGAATCCAAGTAATTTCAAATTCCTCTTAGGAAAAAAGATAACAAACCAGAAGCAAAGCCAAAGGAGTATCGGGACAGTTCTTGACTAATTTGCATTTGAAACTAAAAATTAAAGACGTACAAAGAAACGGTAAAATACCTTCAGTGTTTTATGTACAAGCTATAATGAATGAAAAACTATCCAGCAAAACAGTTGATGTTAAACAAAAATATTTGGGCCCACGTTAATACTTTCTACACAGAGACCAAATACAGTGGAGGAAATGTTAGAAGATATTTTAGTTTATAAAAATAACTGCATTTATCTGGCAACTAAACCCCGTTCTAGCTAAAGCTCTCATAACATTAGAAATAGGTGTCCAAGGCTTTTGGTAATGTGTTTAAACCTTTTTTCTAAGTCAATTTCCCAAAGATTGAGGTTTGCTCAGAACCGATAACTAAACCGCATTTTTTGGAACGGTTTTGCAACAGAACAGAACAGGAATACGTGTGAATTAAAGTATATCCTGCAACAACCCTCTAGTTACTAAATATGTTTCTTCCTCTTTTTTGAATTTAAGGAGATGCTTGTCTGTTTTCAGACATGTAAGATTCATGTGCTTATATTACTCATTTTTTCCTCAAGCCAATTAAAGAAAATCCTGTATATCCTTTGCTTTCTCCAAGAAAGTGACAAGAGAAGTCACTTTAAAAATAATCTCCTCAGATATATAAATTTATCCTTTTCACTCCCCTGCATTTTTTCAAACCCTGGAATTCAAGCTTAACAAATTCTATTTTGATGAAATACAGTCTTATTTTTAGGTAATAGGGACAGAAAGCACATATTAAACATTGATTAGAGTAACCTGTGCTTTCAGTGAGCTGGAAAGTGCTTGATTGTAAAAACCTGCAGGTAGGGGTGTCATCTCAAGAGCACCAAGCCCCTCTAGGAGGGCTGAAGATATTCAAGCACTCCTAGAGGTGACACTCGAATGCCTGGATTATCCAGGCCACAAAAACTGGACAACCCTCTGTTTTATCTTGTACTCATCTTTTCACTATAAATGGAAACAGTTACATCTGCATAAATAATTCTAAATATACATTTATAAAAATTATTTTACTTTCAAACATTGTACATTTTTTCATGAAAGATAAACCTTCTATAACTAGTACTTGCACCTAAATAATCCCCCCTCCACCTCTCCTAGCACATATCTATTAAGCAGGAGATAAAAATCTGCAGCACTACTTTGCCCCTTAGAGCTTGAACTGAAGATGTTAGGCACTGGAGCAATGTCCTCACTGTCAGATCATTTGTAAACTCCAAAATTAACATTTGTCAATGCTGAAACCAACTCTGCACTTAATTTTAAAGGGCTCTTAAACTTTATTCAGAAGACCAGAGAGCTTTATAAAGCTGTAAAATTACGTGTAAGTATCTAACCTTTACTCCTCCAGGAGAGGAAGATTACTCAATATCCTTTCCATCTTTCTCTGCTTCTGGAACCAAATATTTCCTCCTATCAACAAATCCTCTTTGCTTACCTGCCCCAAAATACACTTGGCACCAAAAAAATAAAACTGCTTATGAGATGATTATGGCAATGACCGACCACACAATCCCAGATTGAACTTCAGTTTGCTTAACCTCAATATTGTTTTAGTTTGCAGTCCTTTTGATATGTGATGTGCTGAAATGTGTGAATCTCTCAATTAAAAAGGTAATTATACTTTATTCCAAAACTTGTCTCATTTGAAAATGATCATTGTAATATTTATATTTTTCTTCAGTTACTGCTTTTTCTATACATATTTCTCAGAAACCAATGTTTATGAAGGCTTATCTCCTAAAAAAAATACAGAGATATTTCAGACCCAAGAGAAGTAAGAAATTTAATATTTATAGCATCGCCCATTGTGAAACCACACACATTTTAATAAAGAAAGGATGTACATTTTAATGATACTCAGTGTATATGTTCTTTAGGAAATCCAGTGTAACCAGTTCCCCACACTGGTGCTCTTTTTGATTTATTCATCCAAAGATTATTGAGCCAGCTCAAAAGAAGGAGGGACTTTATCACAGAATATTTCCAATTGTTGAGTGCACAATTTCAGCCAAATTACTAAAGCTTAAAAGTTTTCTGAAAAGACGACTTTCCTTTTTAGGAAAATATTAATTTTCTTATTAAAACATTTAAGATCATGAAGTATCAACCATCTCTCTTGTGAGCACTGTTCAATTAATTATATGCAATGTGATATACAGTGACAAAATGTAAGCATATGTTGCTATCCTTTCTTGGAAAGATCACTAAACTCAGACTGATATTTTCAGTGGTAACAGCTTAATCAATACCATCTCAGGCAAATATGTTCATGAACTTCAGGAAAACAAAACACAGAATGATTGTATTAGGCAGTAAAGAGAATAAAAAATATTTTCTCAAAACTAAAGTTTTTTCTCAGAACGTTTTCTAGTTCGTTAGTGCACAGTTTTGAGCCAAGGACCAAGATAAGGAGTACCCTAAAGACAAAAATTACACTCATTATCCCTAGGTCAGGTTCTCTATGAATTTCAGAGAGAATAACTCACCAGGAGAATAATGTTCAAACATCCACATTTTTCACATTTTCATTTCTTTGGCTGTCTCAGAGACCCTTCTTTTTGTGGTTGGAAGAGTGTCTGCAACCCACCAGCACACAAAGTTTAGCCAAGCTGTGGAAGAGACTCAAGGCAGCGTGAGGCATGATTTCTTGGACACTGAGCAGTGATATCTCCAGCAGCCACTCACCACGACTGGGATCCTTCTCTTAAAAAGATTTGTCCACCAGCCACATTAAAGCTCCCTGATCCCTTGCTGGAAAGTTACCTTTTCAGAACTTTGGGAGTTCTTTTGGTGTGCAGGTCTGGACATGTTCACTTCTTGTAGCACATGCTTTTGTCCGAAGATGTGTTCAAAAACATAGGAGATGGCATGGCCAGAGTCCAATTCTAGATACTGTCTGTGATTAGACTTTCATCTTCACCACTTTATTAATAAACACCATAAAGATAATATGCTTAAAAGTAATGAAAGAGAAGACTAAGGGACTGAACAAATATAAAGAAAACAAAATTGGTTTTGTAATTTGTAAAGTATGCCAGACTATTACACTAACAGGGAGTTTAGAAATGCTTATTAATACAGGCAGAGGGAGAGACAAGACTAAAAAAAAGGATAAATCTAGAAAGGCTATAGATACAATTACAGGTGTCCTCAGAGTCTAACTAGCAAATTTTGAAACTCACTCCTAACGAAAATCCTTTTAATGAAACGTGTTTATGAAATCTGCGTTGATATTATTGCAGGGATCTAGGCAGAAATTTACTTAGAATTACTTCCACAGCAGTCAGTTTTTCCAATTTAATTTGGGGCAGCCTGAATTTACTGAGAAGTACAAAATTGATTGATTTCTGAAGATCACATCTTGCAGTAAATGGCATTGTTCTGTCCGGGAAAGGATCTTGCTATCATTTCTCTTATGTGCTTGGGGGAGTCAGATCAATGCAGCTTCAAGCGCGAGCCCTGACTCTGGACCTTTTCTGTAGAGCTCTCTGGCGACAGGGCTGCATGCCCGATGCAAGGGGCTGATGGGCAGTGCTCTCCGGCTGGTAAAATAAAGCTCGGTCTGCAACCAGGGGCATGCTGTTCCTTCACAGCCACAAACAATATGAGCAGATTTTCGCTTTTCATAATTAATCTGGCTTTTCAGATTTCTAGCCTTTTAAATTACTTTCTAAAGTGTTTTTAGGTAAAACTAAAGTATACACAAGAGCCTACAAAAACCAACCTGTGTTAAGTTTTGTTTTGGGGAAAAGATCGTGTTCTTTGTGGTTAGATCATCATCACTATTAAACGTGAAGACTAAACCACTTCTGATTGATACAAAACAAATGGTAACTGCTGATAACTGTCAAGATGTAAAGGAAACCCATTAACTCTTCTCCTATCTCACTTCTAACAGGAAGAAATATTATTGAAATATTATAAATTGTTGGGGTAGGGTTATAAATATTATGTTTCGCTTATTCAATACAATTCGCTCCTATTTCAGGCTGCACACATACACAGATGTTCATTTGTAGCCTGCAAGGAGTCATCCTGAGACACCCCTCTGCCTTAGCTAATCAGCTGTGGTTGATGCTCGATTCACTTGCCAGTGCCCTACTGCCACTTCTGTTGTTTCGGTTATTGCAACAGGCTTTCCAGTTCCTCTGAAGAAGAAAAATTCATCTGACACATACTTTCAAAGAGAAAAAGCACATTTGTTACCATATGAAATACAAATACCTCCTCTACTTCAGACATATAGACTGAATTTCTGTTAAAACATTTTCTTCACCTGACATTGGGAACTGCAGCCAGAAGGGATATTGATTGCCCTGTACAAACGCTCCAGTGTTGGTTTTAACAACACTGTCAGCCTACTTCACCTATCATGCTAATATATTTAGCAAAACCCCATCTGTAGTCTGTCACTTACACAACCACTGCACATTCACTACTTTAAATTCCCATTCCATCACATTTATACTGTTACCTACGTAGTCCCCCTTACAGCACATGGATTGCTGTATCTATTTGAATTTCTGAAGCAGGGAGAAAAAAGCCTGAGGCAAGGATTTTAAGAGAGCCACACACACATCCCCCACCCCGTTTTAGCTCCTTTCCCCTTTATTGGAAGTCCAACTTCATCCCTCCACCTACAGCAAGGCTTTACATGTAGGCTTTGCCAAGCACCAGAGCTCTGTAATGGAGCATCCATTGACCATTCCTGCTTTAAAATGGAGTAAGTTCATCAACTGCACCTAAACAAATTGCCTTCAGAGCCTGCTCTGTTGGCAGGGCCATGGTACATTGGCCAACGGCATGTGGAGCCAGCCTGCCTCTCCTGCAACCTGCTGCTTCTCACAACCCGGGAACTTTTTTCTTTTGGTGCCATGTAACAGAAATAGCGACATTTCCAGGGAATTATTTGCTCTGCACAGTTGTTTCAGGAAGTGTATGTGTGATCAACTTTTAAAGCAGGGGATTATTTATAAAACAATCATTGTGAGGGCTGAGGATTCAGTAATTACTCTGTGCAATTAGTCCCCAAAGTAGCATAAGACTGCATTCCCAAGTGATCCAAGCTACAGAAACACAATGAGCGCCTGAAAGAAAATAGTTGCCTCTAAAAGAGGTTGACTAGGGTGAACAATCACTTTGGGGAGGGGAAAAAAAAAAAAAAACAAAACAAAAAACCAAAAAAAAGGACTGAAGATAAAAGGCAGACCAAGGGAATTAGAAACTATTTTCCTATCTTCTTTTGAGTCCTCTGTCTCCCCTAGGAGAAGCAGACACCTGCCATAAGGTGACGCAAGTGCTTTTGCTGCTGCAGCAGTTGAATAAGAGCTGGTATAAAGTTAGACATTACTGAAGCAGCGTAGAATGGTTTCATGCCCCTGAATACTACTGCCATCTCCTCTTTGGTGGGCAGCCACCAGATCACAGACTATTTTGAAAGTTTTTCCATGTGAAAGCTTCATTCCAAACATCTCAGCAAAGGAAGGAGTCATCATGGAAGAGACTGTCCAAAATTATGTTTGGGGTTTTTTAATTAAAATGTGTTCCCCTGCTCTTTCTCAGTATTTATGACAAAAACAGCATCAGACAAAGCACTTTTTCCCTAACAGATGAAGATGACAAATAGTAAATCTTCCTTGCCCCATCACTGGAGAAATATGGCAAGTGGAATTGATGAGTGTCATGAGGACCACTGGCTGCATGACTTCTAGGACAGCGCACTCTGTTCAGGGTAATGCCTGCCAGGCAAATGCTCCTGAGAGCGCACACAGCAGAGCTCTCTTAATCGCTTATTCCTTCTCAAACCTGTCCCTGCAGGAGCCCTGTGGGACATTTCTGGTCTCTTCTTTGCTCTGATTTGAATCAATAGCAGAGTTGAAGCACTCCCCTTTGGTACCTTGCCCCTCCCAGACCGCATCCATCCCACCAGATACCCGAGTTAGGTCCTCGGCAAAAATGCTCTGTCAACAGGCAAAGGAGAGGTGGTGCTTTCTGCTGCTGGGATGGTGAAATAGCACCGAAGCAGGTGAATCACAGCAAAATGTGGGTGGCTGTTTGGGAAAACACATTTCATCTTAAGTGTAGAAACCTGCACTCAGATGAGTCACGCCCCATTGTGTTCAAATCAATAATTTGAACTCGTTACTCACGCACAGGATAGACAACATTGGCTCTCGAGGTCTGGACAAAACCCTGAACCCACTGTGTGACTTGCTATTAACCTCATGCATTTTCTGATCGTTACCTCAGGGAGCTCGTCCCTGACAACGGCCAAAGACCACGAGGTGAGAGGACTGCGAGGAACAGATTCCCATGGCAGGAGCCTCTTGCACCGCAATGGAGGGAGACGAGAGAGGTTCAGGGATTCTTTAAAAAAATGTTCGTCACAAGAAGGGGACAAGTGCGTTTCCCAGGGGAAATATCTGATTTTTGAATACCACAAAAACATCTAATTGAACTTGAGAGGGAATAATACTGAAGTTCATTAGGACTGTATTAAAACTTAAGTCTTGACAGCTTGGTCCGTTGCTTCGCTTTCAAGATTTCTGTGTTTGAATTTACTTACCAACGTCTGCAGGTGGTAGGTCTGTACTTTCTCACAGTTCACAAGCTAGGCAGAAACTCAAACAGAAACATGTCCTTGCAGGAATATTATTTCCTCTGTACTGCAACTATTAGGAAGGTCATATTCTACCCTTTTTCCTCCCCTCTCTCCCTTAAACACCTTATTTGCTACAGCCACCGAGATTTAGAAAGAAAAATAAGGGCATCATATAATGATTCATAGCCAAGCACAGCAGAAGCATTAATCATTCACAACCTTAACTCTAAAAGCATATAAACTTCCAAGGATGATCAGTCAATGAGACACATTCATATTTTAGCTGGAAATCAAATTTAGAAATGGAACATCCTGAACTTCTGACCAGAGAACAAAGTGTATGAAATGCCACAGAACTATTTTCAAGGATGCCAAATGCATAGCTTCTACTCATGTGAAGAGGTATCCTTTCATATAAGCAGTCCTATTACTTGCAATTCAAGTCATGATTCAAGAAGATATCAGGAAAGATGAGCCAGAGGAGCAGAACAGAGCCAAACATGCTGGGTCTCTTAACAAGCCAACTGAAGGAAAGATGCTGATGCTTGATAGCTGAAAGACACCCAGTGCGATTTATCCTTCTGAATAGTTCTCGGTGATCTTGCTAATGATTCTTACATACATTTCTAGTGGGCCTTCTGGAAATCATGAAAGCAAAGGCACTGAATGTAAGCTCTGTCCAATGATACGTGGCAAAAAGAAAAGGCATTGAAAACATCCCTAGAAAAAAGAATCCAGAAGACACGTGGCTAGCAGTGACAGAAATCATATGCAAGTAACGAACAGAGAACGAGGCATGCTATACAATATTTTTACATGTGTAGTAACATTTTATAAAAGAGCCCATAGTCTGGACGCTAAAGAAAATCCCTTCACTGCTTAGAGTCAGGTGTTCATTGTGTGCAATGGTGATGCCACGATAAAGGCGGGTGCCCACATTACCATGACTTTGGAAATTCACTGTGTCCTTTTTGCCATTCTGTATTACCCTTTGTATTCCTAACAAGAAAATGAAATGCTTTCATATTCTTTAACAAAAAGAAAAGAAATATTTTATTTGCACAAAAGAAACTTTTTCCCATAAGACAAGATGAATTTCTGTGCAAATTAAAAACTACTAAAGTTAAACACTTACAGATTACCCAACTATACAAAATTTTGTACTAAATATTAGGGGACAAGGAAACAGAAAAGGTGACAGCAAGACTCTCGCACAAAAAATTGTTTTTTGTTAAAAAGAAAAGTTTAGATCCCCTTTATATGGGTAGTTTTCTGATAAAAAACAATTTGAATGTATTTATAATTATGTTATTCCTGCATTATTTACCTTCAAACAATCTCAAAAAACATTAAGCAAACTATTATCTTTCATTTCTTCATCTTTAGGTTTACTGTTTCAGTAAGTCAACACATCATGAGACATATTTGAACTCTAAGGCTATTCTATGTATTTAGTTGTCACAACAGCAGCAGTATCTTCTGGGAACAAGGCAGTAGGAAAAGAATTCTAGCGATAAGAAAAGATTATACTATACTGTCGATATGACTGTTTTGGACTATAAACTAGAAATTGAGCCAGGACCAATGAAATTAAAAGCAAGTTTGAAGAGCAGTAGCAGAGAAGCTGTCAACAAGCTCAGTTCTGTGGCTCGGCAGCCTTGGGACCATATTTCATTTTGGAAGTTTTTGTTGGTACTCCCGAAGGGCACGTTTCCTGGAAGCTTTGATGCTCTGGAAACTGGGGGCAGGGTGAGGTTTGCTTCTTTTTTGAGAGGTCTCCACTAGTTAGAGATCTTGCATTTTGACTGCTGTTCTGCATAGTAACCTACGAGGCAGCATCCCAATAAAACCGTGTCTTGCATTCCACCGGAGGGAACCGTTACTTGGCATTCAGAGCATGGGCATGTCCCACCCACAGATGCATTGCCCACATCAGCGTTATCTATGGAAAGTCAGCTTGCTTCTGTAACAGAGGAGAAACACTTACAGGATAATAAAAGCCACTAATACAAGATAAGAACCGTTACTGGGGGAAATCATCTATTAAGGCTGAGGACTGCCTTGGCAGTCCTGTCCTGCCAACGTGGTCACTGGGGAAAGGCACTGCTTTACATAGCAGATAAGGCTCATCCTGGCAGATATATCTTTCTGCCTGTTTCCTGCAAGTTATCACCCCCTATTTTGCAAGTACAAGTTTTAGCTGTACAGTCACTGATGCTTGTCACTGCAGTTCACAACCAAACCTCAGCAGTCGCTACATAGAAGAAATTAGGAGTGTCTGACTTTTGTGCAGCCTCCATCCACCTCAGCTACCGCCTGTCCTGACCTACCTACCATTGCAGCCATCCTCACAGGGCACACACCCCTAAAAGGCTACACCTGCACACAGACCCGAGCACCATGCCCTGTGGGCACACGCTGCACTGCCTTGGGGCAGCACCAGGGTCTGTCTGCAACATCGGCTTCCTGCAGTCACTGCCATAGGAAAACTCCTTGCTGTATCAGCTGCACATAGCTCAACGTCTGCTCCAGATGGGATCAGCAGAGGCCCAAATTCCCCCCACCAGCCCAGCAGTGCTCTGGCAAAGGAGAAGGTTGCTAAAATTTATGATTCTTCCTTCACAGTTGTAGTTCCATTGTCTGTGCATAGTAGCCTGTGATCTATGCTCCTTCCTCATTTATAAGAAATAACAATATGGTAAGATGGCAAATACAGCATCTTCTAGGATGTCACTCTGTACTCATTAATAATACATGACCAAATGTAAGAATTCTTTAGAGGAAAATCATAAATTTATCACCTTTATCGTAAAGCTTGCTAGAAATAAAGCCAGGATAGTGTCTATTATTGCCAAGAACATCTAGGTACCAAAGGAGTTTAGGACAAACCATGCCACTTCCAGGGCTAGAACATGGCTGAAAGAAAGCAGGCTCTGACAATGTGTTATTAGCAACAAGATCTCTTTTGTTAGAAGTCAGTTTAGTGGTACAAGGTACAACTGTGGGCCAGGCTAAGGATACACGGAAGAGGAGTTATAGATCTTTTATAGCTCAGAACAACAGACCAAACTATAGATTAACATTAGCTTGCAGCACAGGGCATTTCAAACATCTCTGATGGTTTTATGAATTCAGGTTTCCAAGATTTAGCTTGCTAGCACTTAAACCCAAGGACCTGTGTAAGTGCCATTGGCAGTCATTAATTTAAGTTAAAATTATCGCTGTTCAGACATTGGTATAGCAAGACAGAATGGCAAGAATGCTATAGAGAAGTCCATTTATTAAATAACTAAATCAAAACATAAAGCTACATAAAAATTACTTTACCTTTAGTGTTTCATATGCTTGAAAGGTGCACAGTTGAATGTAATTCTCTGCATTTACATGGAAATCAAGATAGCCTACCAACTGAATATATTATTGCATTCTGCTTTAACATACTGACCCTTGGCTTTCTGCTGCTATGAGCTTCGTCCCAGATGAGCCTGTGGCAACGGAGGTCTGCTCTGGAGGCAGCAAACTCTTTTTAAATGCCTCCACTCAGGGCACAACTGGTAACCAATTTGAAAAAAGCTCCAGAAACTTGCAGAACAGTGTGGTTTTTCCATCACAGAGGAGAAGGTGGCTCAGGTACCTGCGTGGGAGGGCAGGGATGGGAAAGGACTTTGGGAATAGGCAGGGCAGCAAGGAGCCAGGCGAGGGGAGCCAGGCGCGCAGCAGCATTCACCTTGCTCATCAAGCAGGTCTGCAGGCAAGCAGCAGCTGCGGCTCAGCTGACCACCAGTCTCCTCTGCACAACCATCTCTCTGCTGTGATTTAAAGCAAGAGTCCTTTTTGTGCCTGCCAAGAGAAAGCTCCCTCCAATTGCTCAAAGCTCAGATGAGCTACTTCAAAAGAAAATAAGCGTTTATTGTTTCCTCTCTAGCAAAAACATACTCTAGAGCCTCAGTTTTATTATAGACTCCTACATTTGTGCTCCAGCTCCTAATAATGCCCATGGTGAACAGGCATGAAACAAGGAAATAGCAAAACAAAAGCAAAATGGACAAAAAGCTGAGCAGCATGCTCATTAACGGTGTAATCAAGAGCTCCCTGCCGTCAGCAGGTATCTTTTAAGTGATTTTGCTAGATTCTTGCTTGGATTTCATCAGACTCCGACACCCTAGCAAGTACACTTGCAAGGACGGCTGAGTACAGGAAAGGAGATACATGCTGGCAAGCACAACAGAGCCAAAGAGGACAGAGACCCTATGCCTGACCCCTTCTCTGGCACAGACAACAACAGCATAAGCCAAGAGGATGGCACAAGAAGGAGCTGCCGAACCCAAATTGCCTGAACAGGATTGAGCTCCGATAGCACTCTCCTCCTTCAGCCTTACTCATGAGCATCACAGGTAAGCAGTGCAAAGTCTCAGAGGCAAGCCTGGTTAGTTGAAAGTTTTAAGTATCCTAGTCTCATTATTTTTCTTAATTCCCCATTCTTTAAGCTTCTTATTGTGATACTGAACACTTCTATGGCTTGATAACACACACCTTTGTCCTTCCTTATCCAACTATGAAACAAAAGCCAGTCCCATCTGATGGGGTTGTCCTCTTTGAGATGTAACTGCTCACACACAGGGAACAATTCCAGTGCTCAAATACACTTGGGGAGTCTCCAGCACAGGGAAATTATTCTAGCACATGAGGATGTGCTTAACTTTTCATATGCAGAAGTCCTATCAAGTCTAGAGATAAGCAGTTTTTGAATATCATGACTGGATATAGATTATGAAGCCTTTACTGCACAGTGACAAATAAAGGATCTCTAACACAGTCCCATCCAGCATGGGTTCATGAAAGGCAGGTCCTACCTGAGCAACCTGATCTTCTATGACCAGGTAACCCACCTAGGGGATGAGGGAAAGGCTGCGGATGTTGTCTGCCTGGACTTTAGCAAAGCCTTTGACACAGCCTCCAACTGCATCCTCCTAGAGAAGCTGGCAGTTCATTGCTTAGACAGGTGTGCTCTTTGCTGGGTAAAAAACTGGCTGGATGGCTGAGCCCAGAGAGTTGTGGTGAACGGAGCTAAATCCAGTTGGCAGCCGGTCACAAGCGGTGTTCCCCAGGGCTCAGTGTTGGGGTCAGTCTTGTTTAATATCTTTATCGGTAATCTGAATGAGGGGATCAAATGCACCCTTGATAAGCTTGCAGATGACAGGCTGGATCAATGGGCTGAGGCCAACTGTATGGGGTTTAACAAGGCCAAGTGCAGGTCCTGCATTTGGGTCACAATAACCCAATGCAACACCACAGGCTTGGGGAAGAGTGGCTGGAAAGCTGCCCAGCAGAGAAGGACCTGGGGGCATTGGTCAGCAGCCAGCTGAACATAAGCCAGCAGTGTGCCAAGGTGGCCAACATCATCCTGGCTTGTGTCAGGAATAGTATAGCCAACAGGACTAGGGCAGTGATCATGCCCCTGTACTCAGCCCTGGGAGGCCACACCTCAAATGCTGGGTTCAGGTTTTGGGCCCCTTGGGACAAGGAAGATACTGATGTGCTGGAGCGTGTCCAGAGAAGAGCAACGGAGCTGGGGAAGGGTCTGGAGAACAAGTGTGATGGGGAGCGGCTGAGGGAGCTGGGGGGGTTTGGCCTGGAGAAGAGGAGGCCGAGGGGAGACCTTATCGCTCTCTACAACTGCCTGAGAGGAGGTTGTGGTGAGGGGGGGGTCGGTCTCTTCTCCCAAGTCACTAGTGATAGGACTTGAGGAAATGGCCTCAAGTTGGAGGTTTAGGTTGGATATTAGGAAAAATGTCTTTACTGCAGGAGCGGTCAGGCACTGGAACAGGCTGCCCAGAGAGGTGGTGGAGTCACCATCCCTGGGGTGTTCAAAAAACACGTAGACATGGCACAGATTAGCAGACAGGGTAGTGTTGGACTTGATGATCTTAGAGGTCTTTTCCAACCTTAATGATTCTATGATTCTAATCTTTGAATTTTTCCCAAACCAGTTTACAAAGGAAACAATGCTGCATGTGGCCTGCCAGCAGGGATTTTCTCAGCTTTAATAATAGGCATTGAAAATCTTCCCCTACCTATGTTGGCTGTTCCTGGGCCCACCCACCCACCGCCACCCCCACTCATTTACATGCCTTTAGAAGGTCCCTACATTAGCAAGTCAGAGGTGAGTCGCAGCACACACTGCTAAGGCACCGAATTTTGCTTTTATTTCTGACTAGTCAAGCTGGATATGCAGGAGGCAGCTGGACAAAAATAACTTGAGGTATACGAGGCATTTGGGAATGAACTGACATGTTTATCAGTAAATCCTGCAGTCTGTGCCAACTAATTTTTAATTTTTTTTAAAAGCATCTACAGTATTAATGAACTAAGTAGCATTTTCTTCCATTGTTAACTTTCTCCTTGCAGCTACACAACACTGTTAATAAACATCCCACCTCAAAGTCGCAGTTTGTGGCTTGTCGATACACAGCACAACAGTTACACCAGCCTTCAGAAATCCTGCAGCATCCCAGAAGGGCTCGAGCCTTTCAGCAGCAACCACATCACCTCAGGCTGTACACTTGTTAGCTCTACCTACTGCCGAACTGGGGGAGCAAGAGGGCAAATCTCCTCCATAAAAAACCACCCCAGTCTGTTAATCCCAACATAGTGCCATCCCACTCCCATCACAGGCTGAGGAATCTGAAGGAGCAAGGCTGCAGTTTACCAAGCTACAGTTACAAAATTGTGAAGACCCTTTCCAGAGCCTGCTATCCATTATTCATGCCACTGTTTTGCTTTGTACCATAGGAATTTCACACATGGTAGGAAGTTATTTAGTGCCATATGTGGTGTCAAAACGTTTAATGGTTGTATGGGTTCACCCACCTCCACAGCTATGGATCAAGCCAGTGATATTTAGTTAAATTTTTTTTTTTGTGCCCCTCCTATCCTGCTCCCCGAGCCCTAGCTAAGTACTAATGGGAAATATGCCTATAAGATTTTTATTTCTTATCCTTTTAGCCTGAACAACATAATAGAATTAACACAGTAAATTACTACAGAAGCACATAGCTTATTATAAAGCTGTTATGGGACACTGAAATTAGACTTTGTATCCTCTTTACAAGCTACCTGCAGGAGCAGCAGCAGGGAATTAACACTGAGACTTGGCCTTCGCTTGGCTTTCTAGGGCAGGCTTCACCAAGTGCCTGGAAGCATGAGGGGCAAGGCCTGCTTATCTAGGCTGCACTGGAGCCATATCAATTTGAAATTAATTGATATAAAAGCCCAGTTTCCTGTGAGGTTGTTATCTTGGCTTGAAAGCAAACCAAGACAAACTATGTTTTAATACAGCCTAATACACAAGCATTGACAATTTACACTGCTGTAATTAGAGGCTTCTAATGTTTCTCACCCTCTTAAAACAGCAGCTCCTTTTGTGTGGCATACAAGGTTTTGCAGGTTGCTTACATGGCCTCTAGAATACTGTTCTTTCAAAGCCTAAAAAAAAGGCAGGAGAAATCTGTTTATAAGCATGTGGTTGTACTACCTAGAAAGTGAAGTGACCTGAACTCAGCTATAACTGTAAACAGTCCTTCTCATCATATTTACCATGCTGATGGCCTGTGAGAAGGCAAAACTCCACACTAAATGTTTTTGCTATAACATAATCTCTCAAATTTTTGGGTTGTGAAGAGCACTGCTCCATGGCCACCCGGGGTGCCATTTGATAGAGTTGTTTGAACAGCCACAGCATTTTCTGCAGACTTTTAAAGTGCATCTGTACTTGGGGGGGGGTGGGGTGGGGGTGGTGGTGGTAAAACCACTTTGGAGAGGGTAGTCGTCTTATCTTTGACCAAGACCATGAATGCATGTACTATGGGCAGAACAAACTGACAAATGCACGCTTGTATATAGGAAAACCACATTGGTTGATATTGCTGCATGAGAGGGAGTTAGAGTCCTCACATTCATAGCTAGACATTAAATACACAGAGAAGAGGTTTTTCTTACGCAAAGTTATCTTTCACCAATTTACATCTTGAAGTATAAGCAATAGATCCTGCCTGCTGCTGTCACATATCCCCTTCACCTACATCACTATACTGACACCACAGAACACGGTGGTGGTTTTGCCTGGTGGAGGAATGAGTCATCCCACCACAGCTTTGAACCTCAGCAAATCACACTTAAATTTTGGAGGAGAACAGGATTTGATGCCTGTGCAAGGTGGTGCATGCAGACATTTAGGGACCGAATTAGACTCCCCCCCAAAGAATATAATTCATTAACTATTGATGATAGCAGCAGGTTTTTAGTTGTTCTGTTCAAGTCTATTAATTCAGTATGAAGTTATGGGTAGAAAAGTCTTCTGCTCTCTGCTTCAGTTATGGAGGATCCTCCTGCACTGGGGAGGTCCATCCCCTTCCTCTGCATGTTCATAGCCCTGGCCAGATCCCACAGGAGTCTAAACAAGTAACTGGGGGGAGCTGAGAGCACCCCAGCAGCACAGGAGAACTGGGTAATGGTACAATATCAGCATGACTTGCTATTGTCACTGGGGAAACTTTATGTAAAAGCATTATGGAAATAGCTCAAAGCTCCTGCTTCCAGCCCTAAGAACAAATATGACACAGTTTCTCTAACATAATCTGAACAGCCATTGCCTTCGCTCAGCAGTGATGGAGACATTCTACTATAGCTCCAAAACACAAGACACCAAGTACCCCTGTTAATTTAACACCTGATTTCCTGCCAATGCAAACCACATTCTCTGCTCAACCTCTGCCAGCATACCTGTACCCTTGACTCCTCCTTAGGACTGGCAACCACCTGCAAGGACAGCTAAAAGCAATTCCAGGTTCCTCGTAATTTGAATTCAGTGGATCATTCCTCTTACATTCAAACAATGACCTTTAATTCTCACTAGATTATGCTGTGCATGTTTGAATTGCGGGCTACTGAGCTGTCCAAAAATGGGAAATAAATCCATTTCATCTCTTTTCTCTCCCTGTGCTTAAAATAATGCTCAGTTCACCAGCCAGGAGTCATTGTTGTGACAGGTTACACAGAGATAAGAATAGATTCCTATATAGAGTGGGTACCAATATTTGATCTACATATAACACCAAAGTCCTTAAAGACTCATGAATGGAAAGGATACCTTCAACATATAATATACATGCCATGCAAACAGTAAAAGCAGCTATTAATATGCATTTCTTAATAACATCTCATCTTACCCCAAAAATAAATGAAATTAGTCTTCAGACACTTGGAAGAAATGCATTTTCTTTTCTAACTGTATTCAAAATATTTTTGACATGCTTTCAAACCTGGTTGTCTATTAACACAAACATAATACTCCTTTCAGTTTAGCAATATCAAGACAAACAATGGGATTGTATTTAGGCACATCTGTCTTAAGTGAGAGTAGCTAAAAATATGAAAAGCAAGAGTATCAAAGAGAATTACCTAATCAATAAAGTTGATTATTTGTGTTTAAGGGGTTTTCAGTGTGGCAGACTGCTTCATTTCCGTTTCACTTTCCTGCCTTTCTTCTCAGCCACAGACAGAGAGAAAGACACAATATAAATAAATACAATACACCTGCCAGAGACTTTTTTAAAAAGAAAATTGCTGGAGTATTCTTGTCTTTAAACAGACAACACGTACCACAGCTGGAAGACTCATAAAGAAAAGAAACATGAAGTGACATGTAGAGAAACTCAACAAATATCTTCCATCTACAAGTGCTCTGAAGCCCGATTTCTGCAAACATAGCTTTGATACCTTCACAGTTGTAGTCTTCCCTGATAACTGTTTGACAAATTCCTTTAAAAGTCAAAATCAACCTATTACTAAGCACATTTGCTACAAGGAGCTTTTACCAAGCTATTCATTTTTCTTGCATATTCTTACCCACATGCCCCTCTCTCTAAATCCGTGCAAATATTTGGAGCCCAGCTTTTGTTTTGCAGTTCAGTCCCCCCATCCCAACCTGCTGCGGAAGGGAGGATTCTGCATTCCACCCCTGAGCCCCCTCAGTTTTAAGTACTCTGTGAACGAGCATCCCCCCCAACCATCCACTTTCAAACGCTGGCTTTATCATCACTCACCCAGAGTAGTGCTTTAATACATGTCCCAGGTGAATACTTACAGACAACTGTCAGTGCAAATGGCACCTTGAGCTTATTTTTTGCTGAGCTCCGTCTTCTGCTCCGTAAAAATCTCGAGTCTGTACATTCATTATCATCCAGAAAGCAGTCACGGCCACCCATCGTCAGAGATATGCTCCAGAAAAGCCTCAAAGGAAAGGCAAACTTTCCTGGCTTTTCTTTTCCCTTGCTGTATGGGCTCTTCTGATGGAATTTCACAGAGGCTACTTTATTCGGCTTCTGGATGCTCTGCCTACTGTTTCTTTGATTCTCTGCAACAAATTTACAGTCAAAATGTTTGAAATTGGCCTTTAGCCAGAATCTGACAAGGTTTCCCCGGGTGTGTTTTCCTCTCCATTTAGTTGATACGTACCAAACTCCACTGTTTGTCTACACACACAAAAACCAGAATATTAGCCCTGAGGCACACTGGTACACCTTTTTTAAGCAAGCCATTAGAATAAGCATAACAAAATTGCACTGAGGGAGTTGGTCATGCAAGGCACATATTATCAGTGTCCGAATCAATGGATTAGTTTCTGATGACCTCCTGCTTTATGATGCCAATTCACAGATTTGGAAGCCACTAAGGCTAGCTGTGTTTGGCCATTAAGGAGAGACGTGTTTATGATCCCCTGGGGTACAGAAGCAAGCTGCCACTCCACCAAAAGCATATCCTGGCAGAGGTGCCTTGTGCAGAAAGAACCCCAAGTTCTCACATTACTTTTCATGCCCCAACTCAGCTGGCCACAATTTAATAATGAATTTCACATGAATGACAGTACTGGTCTTCAAGATGAGATACAAAAATGGAATATTTCCTCTTTGTAAATTAATATTTTCCCTTATTTCCACAGAATCCATGAAATGCAAATGCACGCCATAGAAAGGAATGCACAAGTGAAGTCAACTGCTCTGCAAAATACTCGTAATGGTTTAACAGAAATCCTGGTTGGCAAGCGCCTTAGGACGTAGGCCCTCAGTGGCATCCATGCAGCGTTTTCTGAGAAAGCACAGAGGAGAAAACTCTAAAGAACAGAGATGTTCTTAATTCTTAAAAATGACATTTTCCCCCTATAACTGTAACTTTCCACGGTTATTAGAAAGCAATGGAAAACTCCAACTCAAATAGGTCTGTCTCACTGCTTGAAATTTTTAGTTCTGTGGAATATACTGCAACATCCAATTTTTGTTGAAATTACTGAAGGCAGATGGAGGCACATTAAAGTCTGCAGCTCTGCATTAGATAGAAAAACCACATTGAGCTAGCTTTGCTTAAGAGACCATCTGAGTACTGATGCAATTCATCCTTTCCTTTACATGTTCAGTTTAGTCCTAGATACAGGCAATGGTTCAGACTGTGCTAATCTGATTGCAAATAACAGTTTAAATAGTATGTTTCATATACCCTATTTCTCTGTTGTCTTGAGTAGCTTCTCTCAGAATATAGTTTTTAACTCTGCTTGATATCAAGAACTATGCAAACAGCTGAAGGGGGTACCTGCAGCACATGGTGGACTGGCTAGATTCAGGATTGTTCATCTGTCATTTGCCTTGTTCTGATAACAGTGATTTTCTTTCACTTGAAGTGATACAAGCTTTTCTTTTTGAACCAGCAAAACCAAATTTATTTTTCATTTCTATAACTATTTATGCCAGTGCTCATTACCCTTTAAGCTCGATGATCCAGCCCGTTTCCCACCCACAGCTAAGATAAGACAGGGCAAATACAGCAAAGCACAGCTGGATGCTCTGGGTTAGCTGTGGCTGTGTTAGGGTATGCTACATCAAATATAACCCAGTATAATGGATTGCAAACATCAGGTAAGAACTGGTACAGGAATACACAGTCACAACAAAGTCAGCTAAACCTGGGAAAGCCAAGATCAAGCATAACTTCTATCAGTGAGCTGGCAAGATGACGACCATAAGTCTCTTCACAGCTGAACACCAAACATCCCTTCAATCTCAAGTTCGCTGTTGTGTGGAAGCTTTCCAGTATTTAACACTATGATCACCAATCTTTTTAACCTTCTACGTTTGATTTCCTATTCATTCTCTCCCTCAAATAAAATACAATTAATTTTATTCTGGAACTACAGAAACAAAAGGCAAAGACTCACATCCAAAAAGCTGATGCCCAACAGCCAAACAGTAGCGAAGATATCTGTGCTCGATTTTAGTTTTCTCACATTTCACCGATAACTGAAATCAATATGCACAAATACATAGAGGGTTTTTTTTAAACACGTGTATTAATCCATTCCCCATTCCTTTTGTTTCCTTCAGCTGACAGTCCAAAGGAAAAACACTGACCGAAATATATATCGTGACAGTATTGTAACCACAAGAGAAAAAGTCAGGAGTATCTACTTTTTTCAGCTTGATTTCTGAATCCAGTCAACAGTATCTGAGATTAAAAATAACCTACACACCTTTCCTGGACCTTTTTAAGAAAAGTAATGCTATCAAATCTCAGAGTTAAATTTTTGTTAGCAACCATAGGAAGTACATGCATAAATAGCAACTTAAGCATGAAGAGTAAGTCTGAATTGCAAGTCATCCATAAACACTGGAAAATCTGAAAGCAAAATAGAATGCAGTAAGATTTAATTAAGAGTAAATTAAAACTTTACAACCACTCTTAATACCACTCTTTCATACCAGTTTCAGTAGGAAAAGAAGTAGTAACCGCTAAAATAGTCTAACTACTGTAGAAAAATATATAGAGGAGTTTTTTTATATAAAATTTTCTATGCATGTTCTTTACCCCCCGCCCCCCGTCGCTTTTCCCTGCCCCCGCTATGATTTTACTTCCCTTGCTATCCCAGATCTTGTGCAATTTTCCCAGCAGGCATTAAGTGCAACCCTCCGGCTGGAGAGCTTCCTAAAAGGAGCAGTGGGGGCAGGAGGAGCTTCAGCTGTGGAAATTGAAGCTGTAGATCTCCAGCAGCCTCAGTAACCTCATCAGTCTTTCTCTGCAGACCTCCCCTGCAGTCTGAGATGAACTTGCACGCACAAACCTGAGCTGCAGTATTTCACTGGGTGCTGTCTCCTCGCAGTCCTATGAAAAGTCTATTTTTTTCCAGAAAGCTAATAACAGTTAGTATTTCTTCTTGGGAAAAGTAACATTTTCATTGGGTTTTGGCTACTGTAAATGTTTAAAGGTAATCAGTAGGGATGTATAAAACCCAAGTATGTCAAAATAGGATGCTAGAAGTACATCTGATGGAAAAAACATCCTTGGTGCTACAATACACATATCATTTGAAAAAGTCAGTCAACTCTTTTGGGGCCATGCAGGGGTTCTATTCCCTGGGTGGTGACTAGTGGGTGATCTGTAAAAGTCTGATTAAACACTTCTTTAGCACTAGCTAAATTTCTATTAACTACTGAGGGATAAACTGGAAACTTTGCTTTCTGTTAGAATAAGTAACCCAAAGTTTGTCCTGGTTTTCAGGACAGTTTATGTCAACTGGACACAACAGTTTTTTCTTTATTGTTTTGATCATTAAATGGACAGATAAGATTATTCTTCAGCAGTGCTACTCAGCGATTTCCTACTGACTGCAAAGGAGGCAATCATATTCATATTCTTTGAAGCTATGACTACGATGTGAACATCTATTCCTTCCCAACTTCCAGTCTCCATAAGGAAGGGTATATAGTATACATACAGTAATATCTCCAGTATTTAACATGTCACTGGTGAGCCATGAGAATACTTAGAACACACACAACCGAGTCTCTTCACTGTTCTTATTCCTAACTTTCCCTAAAGCTGCTTAGTGTAAAGAATCTTGATTTCACATTTAGTACGCTTGCTTTTAGTGTGTACTACGCACTGGATATCCCAAGACAGAAAAATTTATTTCTTGGAACTTCATTTTGTCATACTGTGATTGTGAAACATCTGCAGAAGATGCTGCTCAGGCTCATGTTTAGTTATTAATCCTGAAAGTGTCTAATAAATTGATCACCTTGAACTAGCTGAAAAGCAGTAACCATATTAAAAGATGAATTAAAACTACTTTATTTCTGAGCTGGAACTCCCACAAGGGACATGAAAAATATGAATTCCAAGTACATTAATTAATTTGGAATAACTTTGGTGTCCATAGAAATATGCTTTTGAAATACACATGGAATATCACCATTAAGTGCATGCGTTCTTTGAAGTCCATAAAACCCAGACTTTAAACCATTCTCTTAAAAAAAAAAAAGCTGTGCGTTGCTTATGACACTGCCCAGAGTTTGTGCATTGTTATGGCAGAGAGTACAGGAGCCTCCAAGCCTGGTGCAAGTCAGGCGATAGAAGCGTCCACGCTGGCAGAATGAGCAACCCAAGGCACAGCCAGGAGGCGGGGAGCACTGTCAGTGCTGACCTCTAACAGACCCCTCACGCCTGCCAGGACACTTGCTCTGATCTGCTGGCCAGAGAACTGCTTTATGTCCTTTCCTTGAAAATAAAATAAAGCTATATGGTTTATTAGTGCATACAGGGGTGACCTTTTTGCAAGGCAAACAGCTTCCATTTTATCTGCTGCATTTCCCTACTGGCTGCCGTGGATTTCTGTTTGTGTCACCACATGTCGTGACCCTTGATACTTGCCACTATTGGGCACATTTGTTTCTGTATTCCTGCGTTTGCAAATACTTTGCTTGGGTTTTATGGAATTTCCCTTAGACATGTGTTCAGCCGGTTTCTACTCTCCAAACTGTTAGTTACCACCTTTAAGAGCTCGCATATGGTCTGAAAATAGTGACAAAGATCAAGCACAGTGCCCCTGATAAAGAGGTGAGGATGGGAGGAAAAAGGTCTAGGCTAACCAAAAAATCTGATTTCTTAAAGGATACCAGAAGGATGCCATGATCCTTCCTAAAGGATGCCAGACTATTTGTGGGAAGTTTTGCAAGGGTCTGCAGGTACTAACAACAAACATGGGTTTGTCAAATACAAACTACCAAACCAGCCCCCCATTTCCTTCCTGGACAGGAGAGTAGACCACGTGGGTAAGCCAGCCCCAGAAGAGGTCATACCTTGGTCGTAATGAAAAGCTTTTGGTACCCTCTCTGATAAAACACAAAAGCAAACAGGGGCTAAATGAGACCACTACAACATGGAGGCTGAATCAATTACAGAGTGCGGAGTGCTTTGGCATTTTGAATTTTTCCATTATCAAAACAGAGAGGCACTGGCTGAAGTCTTCCTTCATGGAGAGGAGACAAAAGAGGCCAGATAGCTCCAGAACACCTCTGGGGAAACACAGGCACCCCAGGCTGGGAGGGATTTGTAACACAGCCTTCAAATTCTCACAGAGTTACAGACAAAGTGGGAAAGGGTAATCTACTCTGGATGTCAAAGACAAAGCCAAATTAAGTAATTATCTTCACTTGCAGCAACGGCAATACAGGATTCAAATTTGAAATGAATGGAAGAGGCTGCCCAGGGAAATTACATAGGCTTTGAAGAAAGGTTAGACAAACACCCGTCAAAAGGGATGGAAGTGTAGATGTTACCTTGGATTCTTGATGTTTGTCCTTCTCAGCCCCATTTCCTGAAACTTCTGGATAGACTTCTTGCCTTAACCTTAGAAAAAAGGATGGCTTTTTAGCAGGTATTTACACACCTAAATGGAAGCACTTCGTATGAATGTTGCTAAAAGTGACCAAAATCAGATAATTTCATAGCCTTCTGCATCTTAGCAGTCCTTAATTAAACAACTCTAATGTAATATAATGCTGTTTACATGTCTTTGGGACGCCTAATCCCACCCCCAATAATTTGATTATAGTGACAGTAGATTTGCTTTAAAAATTTTCAATTATTTTAACATCATCTACAAAGATACTCCCGTTAGAAATGCACCATCTCTTTTCACAGCGACCTATAAAGGTAAATACTCTTATTCTTTAAGCAGGTCAGCAAGACAGCATATGCATGAACTTTCTGAAATTCTGCCATCTTGGTGGGAGGTTAATATATGCCTGTGCCATTAGCAGGCTGAGATGCATCGTTTGTGTTAGATACAGCAATTGTTTACGATACTAGCCTCAGCTATTTGCGCCAACGCTTAAACGCACTGGGCTGATGTAGTTTAGAACATGCTAGGGAATAGCACATCCCTCTCCATCTGCTCATTTTGACCACAAAATTAGATCAACTAAAACAGATAGTAGTAATAAAGAAATCTAGGAAGAAGTGTGTTGGAAAAATATGAACAAGGCAGAAGCAGAAAAGTGAAAGAAGCATTTTTCATTACAGCAGCAACTGAATTCTTTCTTCAGGTACAGACACAACAGCATAACCACACTCTCCTTTTACTCAGAAAGCCCTGTGTCATACTTTAGGAATCTAACTGACCTGCCCTGTACTCATCCTTCTCAATGCCAACCATGACCACTAATTTGGTGAACGCCCTGCGACAGTATTAACTGAAAGAATTAAGAGCTGGGAACTAGCTCGCCCTATGGTAAACTCCCTCCTTGTCACCATTTTAGCAGAGGACACTGGTTCCTACCCACGTGGTCTAGGACAACTCCCATATCCAGCCTCTGGCCAAACAGGGACCACCATGGGTGGTGGCACAGCTCTTGCCATCAGAGCTGGGATCGGCTGTCAACACACGTGCAGGATTATTTACCACCAACAAGCCACCAGGAGTCATCAGATGTGTTTCATTGCTGCTTTTGGCACTCCCACAGTCTGCTGCCACGGTTATTTGTTATGTTTAGAAAGTTTGATTGTCCTCCTGCATGGGAACAGAAACCTGGACTCCTCATTTTAGGATACTGAAGCAGCCATGGGCTCAGCACAGCCAGCCACCGGTATTTGCCAAGCCTGGCTGCCACTTCCCAGCACAGTGAGTCTGCAGATCATTTCTCCTCTCTGGAAAGTCACAGGTGCTGGTGCTTGGCTTCAGCAATTGCCAAGCACACACTTGTGTGATACTCCAAAACACCCTCTCAAAACAGCACTACCATAAAAAGCCTGTTAATTGTACCAAATGCTCCTTCGAGGCAACATGGAGAGCAACACCCCAGTGGAAAGGGGTGTGTGTGTGTCTGTTAAAGCCCACCTGCAGAGTAGGAAACAGAGGTAAGCAAGAGAAAGAAAGACTGCTACTAATAAGGAGCAATAGAAATAAAATTTCAGTATGTGTTTTGAAACAGCAGCCACAGCAGGAACACTCCTTTGATGCTAAAGATTATCAGCCAAAAGAACGAAATGAAAATTTAATTCAAACTCTCCTACACATACAAGCAACAAACCTGATTCACACTAGCCCGATTCAAGCACAGCTCTGCTGGAACAGCACCAGCTGCTGTAACGGCAGGGTCAGGCTAGGACCACCCTACAGCACACACACACCACACAGCCTTGGAGGGGTGCTGGCAGTATCAGCTCACTCGGGAGGGCAGAAAGGTGGAGTGACAACACAACTATCAATGCACCAAAGAAAGGTACCTGTGCCAGTGCAGGAAGCCTGAGGAAATCTCCTCTGTCAACTTCAGGCTCAAATATGTCATCTCCATATGCCCTGTGATGGCAGGGAACACTGCTTTGATTTGGAGGAGCTCTACTCAGTCCCATGAAATATTTTGTTAACAGCTGGGAAGCCACTTGTGTGGATCTGGAGAATCCAATACTCTAAGAAATACTCTACTAATAATGAAAAAATACTCAAGACCTCAGCAGCCAATACATATGGCACCCCAGCCTTCACTGAACCAAGGAGCCAGAAACACCCTGGAAGAGTTGGTACTGGGAAGAAGCCATTGCAACTGGGGAAATGCCCATCATAAAAAAAAACTGTTCAGGATTAATGAGAGTATTCCTATCCCAAAATAGGAAGAGATTAAGGCTGTTAAAACAGTACACGTCACTTGGTCTCAGGTGGTCTCCCCTTTATTTCAAGATGATAAGAACATGGTTTTCAATACAAGAAATAAGATAGGGGAGTAATTTTTCTTCCTCTGTCCAAGAACCCTTCTAACGCCTTTATCCTTGCTTTCCCCACATTCATTAAATTCTCCTTTCCATGTCCCTTCTTCCTCACTCCCACGTCATTAAACTCAGTTTTAAACCATAAAAATAATTAAAAGGTTTTACTTAGTTTCAAACTCATATTTTTTCATACATTCTGAAACCCAATGGAAATTCTGTGTCCCTCTGTGCACTTTTTGTGCATTGCTCGGGGCCCTCCTCATTACTTGTATTTGCTGCTGCTGGGAACTATTGCCTTTCCCATGGCAGTTACTACAAAATGACAAAAACAGCCTTGGCTTCCTTTCCCCAATCTCCATCTGAATACAGATGAGGTGTATCACTAGTTTGTGCCAGAAATCACCACGCTTGGGTTACGGGTCTTCAAGTCTCTCCCACATTCCGCTGAGAGCCACTCGATTTTCCTGTATGCTGGAATGTATTTCAGGGGAACTGTTGTTCAGGTTTTGTTATAAACTTGTCAGACCAACTGCTAACCTCTATCAAGAACCCAATGCAAAACCTGCATTATGTGACTAATTTGAAATAAATTCTTTCAAGATTACTGATATGACTGCTACTACCTGTGTCTTCAACGAACTTCCCAATTCTTTGTTAGCACCGTGAAGTTAAATAGCCAAAATAAGACTCCCAGTGCTTTTGGTTTTAGTTTAGAAAATAAAAATCGGAAAACCAGAGCAAGAGGGCTGCTTTCCTAACCGGGGATAACTGTTAGCTTCGGTCCGACAGAAAGACCCACTCCCCAAGGTCTCTGGCTAGATGGACTCATCACCTCTACAAGTACCTTGCTATATAGATTATGGTTATTTTATTTGCTTCTCAAACTCATTTTTGTGCTCTCGAAGCCTTCTTAAGGCTTTGCTGCTGCTTACCTCTTACATGGCCTATTCAAAATTACTTAACAGAAAAGTTCTTATTTTTTCTTTATCTGCCCCAAATACCCCAGGGGTGTGCTACACATGAATCACATTTCTAACCAATTTATCTTATTCCAGATGGGGATCCTCATACCTTGAATTCCAAACAGACTATCATTTTACTGGTCTTGCCCACCACTCTTTTTCTGTCAGACCACAGATCAACCACCTGTCCACTCCAGAATACATTGCTTTGGGATTTTGCTTTGTCTAGACGCAATTTTGTTTGTTTTCCTCCAGAAACTCCAATCCTTTTTTTAAAGATTTTTTTTAAATTATGTTTAAATAGTTAACGATTTGTTTGGCTCTGGTTATACAGCCTAAGAAGCAATCAGACTTCTACACTCTCTGCTTTTATCAACAAGCTTTATACATAAATACTTAGGTATTTGTAATAAAAAATAGTAATTAATTTCAATTAGACTGAAGGAAGTTTAACCTAAGGAAAAATCCACACACTCTCTAGCAAAATATAGCAAAAGTACCAGGGCAGATTATGCAGAGATTCTGACAGAGACCTCTGACACCTTTCTAATGAGCAGTTCCAGCATTACTGGAAAGACCACATCCAGCTCTTGATAATCAGTTGCTAAAGTAATGATGGTTTCAATCACCCTGATGAAGTTGATGACAATGATTAAAATGGCTACTTAAGACATCTTCTTGATTAAAGTGATATTGAATCCATAAATCATGAAATTCACCCCTTTTGGCTTCATGACATATCTTTCATGAAACCCAGGTGAGAAATTTTCCTCTTGGGTGACAAGTCCCTTCTCCATTCTTCCCATTTACCCTCTCATGCATGGGATGAGGTAGGCTTCACCCACCTAAGAAACCAGATATTAGGCAATTACCGAGCACTTCTGTAGTTCCCATCTTTCACTAACACTGCTTCTTGCACACAACAGCAGCCCAACATTTTACATTTCTAACACAAACAAGAGAAATTCAGCCTTTGGCATTGTGAGTTTTGGACTCTGGGCAATCTCGCAGCCTTCACACATGCAGTAAGTCATCATCTTATTTTTTCATCATCAGCCAGATAATGTAAATGGCTTATGATTTCTGGCATCTAAAAAAACCTAACACATACTAATAGTGAACCCTTTCTTCTTAAATAGGCATGTGATTACCCCAATGTGATTACTTAGGGGAAAAAAGAATACTAGCACATTAGGGTATCTTCAGCTATTGCTCTGACAATGCTTATTGAAATTCCCTCTATGCACTGTTATTCCTTCCCAGTATTTGTAAGATATTAGTGGAAGCAGTAAATTTCAGCAGAAGACTGCTAAACAGAAGGGTTTCAAGTAATACTGGGGTTGTAATTACTTCAGGCTATTGTAGCCATATAAAAATAGTAACTTCTGAGGAAAGAAATTAATAGCCCAGTACAGTAATATAATTAGCAATAGCTTTCTAAGAAAGATTAATCCATATAATTCAAGGAGAGGAAAAGCTGCATGTTAGAGAACTTAATCTATATTGGCTCAATTAACTAAATAGGAATTAAAGGTTCATTCAATCTGAAATCAAAAGTTACATCTTTATATCTTGCTGGTCTACGTTTACAGTAAAAGTTACCACCAATAACTCTATAAACACTGCTCAGTTCAAACTGAGGAAGCTCCCAGAGCAAGGCATAGCCTATGGAGGTGGAGCAGAGACGCTGTTACACCCAGTGGTAAAATACAGACTGTTAACAAAGAGTAGCAACCAAAAAGCACCTGATCTCCGCAGCACTCTGGAAAGCTCACGGACCAAGCACAGCTCAGAGGGAGAGGCAAGATCTCCCCCTCTCCCAATTCCCCTGCTAGCTGCAGGGCTTGTCAGACACCTGTACCCATCCATTCCCACCCACCTCAGTCATGTGTTGTGCACTACATTGGCTTCACTTGTTCCTTACACTACTGGTTGTAAAGAGGACTACTGATGTCCATAAACTGCATTTTGCTCCAAAACTCTTCCCCACCAAAATACAGCTACAGCATCAACTCTTGGGATAGCATTGGCTCAGCAGCCATCTCACAAGTGCTCTCAGCAGGCGAGTCCGCACACCCCAGCACCTCCCAGGAAGGTCCTCGGAAGCGTCTGCCACCCCTGCACAGATACCTCCACCCAGTGCAGCTTGCTGTCTATCAGGAGCAGTCTCAGGCCCTCCAGATTTCCTGGAGACTTGGCCAAAACCAGAATAATTTTTCTTTTCTTTTTTTTTTTTTTAGAGAAAGCCCTGAATAACTGTCATGTCTGTTATCCCTGGTATAAATCACAGCCTAGAACAGCAGCACTATTTTTAGAAGAATAGCAGCAAACTATCAAGCATGACACAGAAAAAGAACTAGAGCATGAGATACCATAGGAGAAACCCTGAGAAGGACAACTGGAGACTTTATATAAAGATACCACAAAAAGAAAGGAGGGGACATGCTGCAGCTGTAGGGCTTTGTATTAGCTGTAGGAGAGAAGCCATATTCCCTCCGTTCCTACCACCCCAAGTCCACAGCATTGGAGAATTTTCTGAATGGAAAGAGAAAAAGTAGGAAGAGACTGTTATAAATGAGAGCTGTTGGAGAGAAGGAAGTTGGGCATATGCAACACTCACAGTACTCAGTCTGAGTGTAGAATCAGAAGTCATCTACCACCCCAGGCTACAGGAAACAGGTTTATAAAAAAGGGTTTAGATTTTTTTCCCTCCTCCCTAAGTTGGCCCCTAAAATTAAATCCCTGTAACTTTCTCTGGCCTGACCTCAGGAGAAAAAGTAGAGGTAACTAAACACATCTCTCAAATTGGAAAGCCTTTTTTACTAGCAATAATAGTGTGTTTTCCTCTAGCCACTTTGATTCCTTAAAAAGAAATCAGCTTTGCTGGAAAAAAATCACCTTTATAACAGATTAGTCAATCTACTTCCTCCACTACACCTAGCTCAAGCCATTTGTCAGACTGATGGGTTAGGAGGAACAGCTGTGGGTCAAGAACACCCAGGCACTAAACGTCACAGGCTTTACCTGCAAATCCCTCTCTGGTTTTGCTCTCATGTGATAATGCCGAGCAAAAATTTTTATTTCTAGCCACCTCTTTTTCTGGTAGGTAATTGCCAGGAAAAACAAGGGGTCCTATTTTCAGAGTAAATTCCCCCACCTAGTTTTGCAAAGCAGTTTCCCTTTACTGACCTGGATCTGTCTGGCTTATACCCATCTGAATAGAGAAGAGGTTGACAGAGTTGTTCTCCAAATCCATATTAATACTTGGCACACAGCTCTCCCAAAGCCCGTCTCAAGATTAGGTGACACTCACTCTTTCCTCAGGCCTTGGCTTCCTCCAATTCCTCTGCTGCAAACAACCAGAGCCTCCCAAATATCAGCCCCTTCCTTGTGTCTTTGCACCTGGGTGAATCCTATTGTGACAACACTTATGAATAACATAATTAAAACCAAAAAACCCAGCTACAAGCTCACAAGAAAAAGCGTAAAATCAGAGTTTTATGAGTGGTTGCTCTCTTTCTGCCTGCCCACCTACAGTTTCATATCTCACTGTACTAATGGAGAATGAGAGAAACAAGCTCTTCTACTCAAGGTGAGAAAGCATCCACAATCCATAGACATAAACGCAGTATTTCAAGTAGTATTAGACTAGTAACGAACCCTTCATTGTATAGAGCAGCACTCCTCCTGAAACAAAATAGCTTCATGATTATCTTTGCTTCTTCAGCTGTATTAAAGTAGAGACATTTTGCAAGTAGCTAAGCACTTCACTGTGATCTGCATGTGCATATGCTCACCAAGTCCTAGCAAAAAAAAAATGCTTACAATAAGACATATTCTTATTTTGCATAGTACCAGTGATATTCTTATAAGGATTTTGCTAGGAAGTAACTGCAGTGTTTGCCATTAGCAGTAGACATAACTTTAAATACAGCTAGAGAGGTACTTGCTAGCATTTTTAACAGCTTGCTATGGATCTGTGAAAAGAGTGAATTAAAGTATTTAAATGGTTTGAGGAAAGTTTTTTTTTCTGCAGATGACTGCCTAAGCAAAGTGGCTTGAATTATTAGGATACAGATTGTCACGGAAAATTTCTGAAGCTGTGTAATAGATGCTATAGCTTTGCTTCAGAAAACAGTCACAATTAATGTGTCCTTAGCATTGGCAAATGGCACATGAAATTTTAAGCAAGTATCAAACATGACTTTTAATGGGAATTTTATGAGCCACTCTCATTACATTCTTACTTGTTACATTTTAAGTTACACCCATGAAAGTTAGCATAGCTCCTCAGCATGCAGGCTGTTTTATTGGATAGTTGGACAGTATGCAGTGCTTATTGTGGCATAAAGCACGCCCTAAATAAGCTGCGGATTTTTCCATTCTGGAAAGCAGCAGACAACAAACTTGCTATTTACCCTTAGGTGAAGGGGAAAATAAAGGAACTATTCTCTTACCAAGCAGGTACATTTTCAAAACAATCAACCATAGCTCTGAACAGAGTGAAAGCTCTAAGGTAAAGCTCCAAGACTGTTGTACTCTAATACCTTAATGCCTGCTCAGTGTAATAAACTCAGTTAGTATGCCATGGAACAAATAAAATAACTACTACAGAAAATCCAGCACAAACCAAAGGGGAAATGAGCAGGGGAAAAAAAAAAACCAAAACCCAAACAACAACAAAAAAGTATTTCCAAACACAAACATTTTCTCAGAAACGGCACATTTTGGAAACAAACCTCCTGCTCCCAGAGCCATACCTCCAGAGCTGCCTCCTCTCAGCAGGACAAGACCCTTCTGGCACAGGCACATAATGAGGAGAAACCTGAATATGCAGCCACTGGCATGGAGATAAAGGGTGTCCTCAGTGATTTCAGCTGTGACTGCAAACCAGGTGAACAGCTTCATCTGCTGCAGGCGTGTGGGTTGCCTGTGGGTGGGAGCCTTACCTGGGGCAGTGTTATACTCCCACTCAAACCTCTCCTTAGCCCTGAGCAAAAGGAAAAAAACCTTCTTATTAGATCAATGGGTTTCAGCATCAAGCTCATCCAAGCACCCGCACTCAGGGGATGAGGTGCTTGGAAGAGCAGCTTTGAAAGTAAAACGTTTTTCTGCTATTTTGTAAAGTCAGTGTGTTCAAAAGCACTTGGACTAACACCGCTAAAGTAAGGCAGATTTCAAGCAAAAAGCATGCATTCCCTCATGTGGGAGCAGGCTGGGCCTTGGCTGAGATTTAAGGTGCTCAGCGCACTGCGAGCGGAGCCGGCGGTGGAAGGGAGCTGCAGTGGCGCGAGGCTTCACCCGGGCGCTAGCTGGCATCAGCAAGACAGTGGAGACACTGGAGCAGAAGGTCTCTTTGGGGTTTGGATGATGAACAATCTCAGCATGGAGCAGTTCAACACAAACGGCTGGGGATGCGCGTGAAGACACGACCCCGGGCACAGGGGGAAGGGGAGGGACATCCGCACAAGGTGCTGGGGACTGCGAGGAGGGGTGAGCACTGCATCCCCCATGCCTGCCCCAGCTGGGGGACCCTGGGGGGTGCCACCACCCCAGCGCCAGGCGCAGGTGAGTGACACGCATTTCACCCCATCCCCGTGGCAGCTGCTGGGACACAGAGATCTGTTTCACTGTGTTCAGGTGGGAAGTCATTTTGCAAAGAACTTGTGCTTCTGTTTACTGGCACTCCAGAATTAACGATATTGCCACCTCTTCCTTTCTTCTCAGTTGATCCTCCCTGCAAATGCGTTATTTTGGACACTTCAGCCTTTCTACCTGGTTCATTTAGCCCAAAACTGAGAGGCTTGCAGGCGAGACTGGAAGGATTGACTTCAGCAGCAGAAGACTTGGAATTTCCAGGCAGGTGCTGCTGCTGCATGTGCTGAGATGCCAGAGACCCTGAGCCTTGTTGTCTCTAACTCCAGCTAACCCCAGCTGATCCTCCCACCAGCGAGGCTGAATGAAGAAATCTTTTGTCCTCAGTCCCTCTTTGCGGCTCTGCTAACAAATGAAACCTCTGCTTTAAGAGAGGTCACCGACGATAGCAGGAGCACGCCACTTCAGTAAGGAAAAAGGTCTGCATTCAATAACACACAATAAAACTCATTTGTGACACTAAGTAGAGAAATGATACTGTTCAGCTTCGCTTACACATACAGAAGAGCAATCTGGGTGTTGGGAGTATAAAAACGAGTCAAAATACAGATTGATTCTGAAATCAGTTCTTTTTTTATCCTTTAAAACCATGGACAGGAATATACAGCTCCACAAAAACGGAGGCCAAACATACTGAACCAAAACATTTTCTGGGATGCTGCATGACCGTTTAGCTAAGGTTATTTCCTTTCAACCACACTCAGTCTAAAAACGGCTTTCATTTGCAGTTAAAGTAATCATGGTACACATTGCACACTCCTTGAAGCACAGTCTTTGTTATAGGCACTATGATTATTTTTCTTCTGTTTTTATTTCTGTTTTTACCAGTGAAAAAATAAACACAGTTGAAAATAAGCACCCTTTCCCCCCCTTCTTCAATGTGTTTAGGCTATGTGGTTAAGTGGGTATTCTCTCTAGCTATTTAGATGAATAAACTTTAAGTTGGAGCATTCATTTCTGTGTTCTAAAAAAAGTTTGTGTATGTAGTGTTACATATATATATATATATTATTCAGAAGCCCCAAATCCAACTCAAGTGTTTATCAGTGATTTTATTGACAGCAGAATCACTTTTGTTGGTATTTTAGTTGTCTTATTTCAGTGAATGGTTCAAGACTTTCGGCTGCTAAAAAGGTTTCACAAGACTCGCCTATGCATTGAGAACGCTCAGACTTCACGTCCACATTAGGTGTTGTTTCATGCACATCTACAGATCAGTTTTAAGGTAAACATAATTTTATGTGATATGGAAAAGATCTCATGATCAATAAAGGAAAGCATGAAATCAGGTATAACTCTACAATAGAAGTTCATCTACTTAAATGAAGCCTGATTGACTCCACTTAATTAGCGCTCAGCAAAAAGTCTGAAATATTGGATTTGTGACCATTAAGACTAATTCTGGGAACCAACCATTCCACTTTTACTTTTGGACATCTTAATGTCCTTGTTGACTAAATAGCGAGGACTGAAAAACTAAGCAATAAATCAGGCACATGATTCGCAAAGGCAATTCTTCCCTTGCAGTTATTCCAACTATCCCAGCTGGATATTCACAGTGAACAAACCACGTTTCCATCACCTTCGTTCTATTTTTAAGTGCTTTTAGTATGGGGATTTTCTCCAGGTCGCATCGACAGCCAGTGAGGGAGGAGTGGAGGGCACTGCCTGGTCTTCTCCCAGGTGACTAAGGAAGACGGGCAAAGTGCTGCCACCCAGATCCTACCCACAAGGACGGAGGGATGCCTGTGAGCTGTTGTACCTTCCTAGAGCACGGGCGTTTGCACAGTGCTGTGTTCTCAGAATTCTCTGAAGCCACCTCGAGACAGCTTGAAATTAATGTAAATGCAAAGCTACTCTGCTACTTACTGGAGAAGTTGAAATGAAATGTCGTTCTTTTCCAAGTCATCTTTTTGTCTCAGTCCTGGGAGAGTTTTCCATTTCTAGCTTAGGAGGCCTCCCCTGCTGTGAAACCCCATGTCGGTTCCTCACCTGACGAAGGGGCCGAGCCCGCAGGATGCTCCCTCACAGCCCAGAGCGCTGCCTGCAAGGCTGAAGGAAGGACCGGTTTGCCCCACTTGCCAGAGCGGCGATGCGGGGCCTTGGTGCGACACCCACACCTCCGGCAATGGGCCGTCACTGCCACCTCTGTAACAGAAATGTCTGTTAGTCCAGTGAAACCGAGATGGAGGTTAAGGACGGTGGTAAATGCTGCCCTGAGCGCTCTGAAAGTCCATCCTGAGATACTATACACAACTGACAATTTGATTTAATTTACAATTTAATTAACCAACAGTTTACCAGTTTATATATATCACAGCCTGCAGATGTATGTGACCAAGCCATACAGGGTCATTTTAGCATTACCAGTCAGTGCAAATACTAGTGGAACTAGCTGGAAATGTTTTTGGTGATTAGCCCTTTCTTTTGCTCCTGTCCCCTCTGCAGAGACGGCAGAGCACCTCTCTTGCCTTAACTTTGCTTAATGTTTTAAGTGTTTTTAAGTACATTGGCTCTTGGAAGAAAGAAGGTTTGTTAGGAAGAAAGACAGACTAGAAAGAATGCACACGGACAAAACCTGCTCAGAATAACCCTCCCCAGCCAGGGTATCAATTCCTCCTCCAAGGTCATAATTTTAAAGACGCTGTCTCCTGAGCTGCTTTGGAAAAAACCCTTACCATCGTTAGCCTAGATGAAAATGCAGACAGGCTGAATTTGCCTTCACTGATTCTCTACACGACATACAAAGAAGTGGCATAGAAAATTATATTTCGCAGATAGCTTTGTTAAATAAAATGGATAATATGAAAGATCAGCCTGGCAGCGGATCCATGCTTAGATCTGAATGCATACGATGGATGCAGAACAAGTATGGAGAGTATGCGTGTACATATACATGATTCTGAACTGCAAGACCCAGCTCTGGTCTGCAGAGTTGGAGGACCTCATGCCACCATCAGAACTGGAGCTGAGTGATCAAAACCTGTTACTCTGGCAAAGACAGATCAGCGATGACAACTTTAAGGAGACTTCGGAAGCGGCTTCACCTCTGCAATAATCAAGGAGAATATGCAATGAAGTATAAAAGATGAGGTTAGTTGGAATCAAACTGCTTTAATGCTGTTCTGAAGTTACCCTGATGGGCAGAAGGATTTCTGCTCGGATTGCTCCAGCTCCGGTGGTGTGAACCCATTAGGGTCAGGTCAAACCACGAGCCACAGCTTCAGAAAGTGTAAATCAGCACCAGCGCTGGTGCTCCGTCTAACCTGACAGCGAGTGAGAATCAGTCCCGCCAGCTTTTAGTTCACATTATTTCATTTGGATTTAACGAGAGGAGCCTTCACGGAAGCCAGTGCCTTTTTGGTACAGTCTCTAGTGGAGGAACTGCAGCCACCCTGGGGCTCGGGGTGGGCCAGCTTTGGACAGGAGCATAGGTTAGCATTGCGGAGGTGGAAACCTGGGGTTTATTTCAGTCAGCTCAACTGCTGAGCCACCATAAATATCTTCCTCTGGGTGCCCCATTCCCTTCACATTAACCGTGCTTTCAGTGAAACAGCTGCCGCCTGCACAACACCAGAGTCTGACCTGGAAGTTTTACGTAGTCCATTTTTCCTTTGCAAATATATTAGTTTCATTTACATTCCCATCTAAAACCCAAAGTCACCATTGATGTGCACAGAAATCTCCAGCATTTTGCAGACAATTTGATATATAAAAGAACTAACTTGAACACATTTCTCAAAGAATGGTTTGGGCTGGAAGGCACCTTTACAGGTCATCCAGTCCAACCTCCCTGCAATGAGCAGGAACATCTTCAGCTAGATCAGGAGGGAAACATGAAACACAGATCTTACCCATGCCCTATTATTGTGATGTAAATTTAAATATTTGTAATTTAGATTTGTAACATCTGATTTTTAAAAAAATAGTTAACATAATATGAGCATTTCAAGTAAAGGTGGTTTAAAAAAATCACAGAAAAAAATTTACTTTTTTTTTTTTCTTCTGAGAAGTCTCTGCTTCCAAAATTCAACACTTTAAAGGATCCCAGAATTTGGAAATCACTAACTTAAAAAACAAACTAGTGTTGATAACCACAGTTTCACTGACACGAGAGAGATCTGAGAAAGAAATAAAAGTAAGGCAAGTTTCTCAGATGACGTGACCTGGCGCAACTCAAAATCCATCCCTCCTCACCCATGGAAAAAGCTGTGCCATAGCCAAGAGAAGCTCCCTACCCTCTGTGAGAACCAGGAGAAGCTCCCCACTCCCTTCTCCAGAAGTTCACAGTTTGCATCTTGCTGGGGTGGTGGGGGTGGTAATACTTCTGCCGGCTGCTGTTTCCCCCGTCAAGAACAGTCAAAATCTCAGCTATTTCTGGGACGTTCAAGTTCAGCAGATGGCTCCAACCTTAGTATCAATTGGTAGATTTTGGAAAAAAAGTCATCGAGTATTCATACCTCTTTCCCTTTTTTGGGACACTCACTTATTCTTTCGTGGAAGAGATCAGAGATAATCTAAAGCAAACGAGTTTAACTTGAATCAGAAAGCCGAAGTGAAACCTATACCACATTTCTGTCCTGCTTATGCTGAGGTATGTGATACATGCCTTGGCTCTGTATAGGAATAAATTTTACGTTGTGAAAGAAACATCATCTTAATGTACTGTCAAGCAAGGGAAACTCTAAGCCTGAATTCCTGAAAAAAAGGTCTTAGACATATTGCTGGCATGACTTATAAAACGGCCTCACTGAGTCGTCTTTCATTTCACTGATGTGTCTCAAGAACCTTCAGCTACTACTGTTTATTTCAGAGAAAGCAAGGAACTACCTTTTTATTTTAGAATATTACTCTTTGTATTCTTTTCTATTCTTGTATTATTATTTGTATTTTTAGTTTCCAAATATTTACATAACTGTGAGATCTCTTTCCGTGTTCCTCCAAAGCAAGGCATGCACTGAAACAATAATATTTGCCATATAACTCTTATTTTTATGAACTCTGGCATTATTTATATTACATAATTTAATGCAGTGCATGTTAGAGGTCTTAACCTTTGGAGACATTTTAGCATTAAGAAGCAGAAGGTCACATCTGAAGCTATAGCTCAGGACACTTCAGGTGACTTCTAGTCTTTGGTACTCTGAAAGAAGTCAGAGGCTTCTGGTCTGAAATCCCACAGTACTTCCCAGTGCTGGGGAGAAGAACCCGAAGACAGAGGCTGTCTGGAAACGTTGATACCGGCAGATACGAAGGAACGGCAGGAAAATGCCTTTCAGCACAGGCTGCATAAATCCTTCTTCAAGGGACAGATTTCCCGCTAGGTCTCCCCAAAGCAAGCGAATGCAAGTGTCTAAAATTTTGAATGTTTTAGGCCTTAAATTTACTCAGTAGACATCCCCGGTGTCCCAAACATTAGACTGTAAATTATACTCTCGATTCTGAGGGTAAGGTAAAACTGAACATGAATAAAGATGCTGAACCACTGCAAATTCAGTGATTTCAGTAAAACCAGAGCGGGCATAAGACAGCACAGAAGTGGGCCTTGCAATGCAAGAGCAAGGAACAAGGACAAGAGTACCTCAATGCCCAGTCACTACAGTGATGTGGTACAGGGCATAGTCACTGTTATGGAAAAAAGAAATATAAATTGCACATAGGTCTCCTCCTGATGGTGTTAGAGAATATATTACTAAAAGCTACGGTACAAATACAGGATTTCCATGCCACTTAGATACGTTATATCCTATACTTTATTTATATTATTCAGTCATCAATAAACCCATCTCCACTATAGCCATAAAATATTATAGTTCCTCATAGCAAAAAAAAAAAAAAAAAAAAAAGGTTGTTTTGCAGTATTTTGACTTTATTTCACAAGAACTGCCCTGTGGGGTACTAGGAAATCACTCCTTGTTTACAGGACTGTTGACCAAAGAGGAGATTGCTAAATCATTTCAAGAAAGTAAGGGTCAGTGCAGCCTGTCAGTGTCGTGTGATCGCTCTGTCCCTACAGCAGACATTGAAAACCGTCCTCTAATAATAAAGAATCAAAACATAATCAGTTTTGTTCCAAGGGACAGTACAAGCATTAAGAATTTGGAAATTTCTGCCCCTTTTCCTTTTCTCAAATAATACCAACGCGGTCATTAATAATTTCAGGTAGTTTAAGTTTTTGGCAGTGTCAACAGATAAATAGATGGGTTTTTTACTATTAAGCTGAATGCACTTTTACCCTCCGCAGTGTACAATGTGGATTTCCCCAGTTCTGGGCTATGACGATGGCTTCCCACTGCCATTAATATATTCTGTGACTGTATTTCTTGCAAGAAACTACCAATTTCTATGGCCCAATCCACTAATTGCCAAGTACTAAAAAGGAAACACACACACCCCTCCCCACCTTATTAATAAGTTTACTGCCGTTGTAGCTGTTTCATTTATATGTCATGTATGAACTTTGCTATTTAAAATACAAAACTCCTATTGGATATGGTGATTTGGAACAGCCAAGTCTAAAACCTGTAAACTGGGTGTCGCAGCTGTTTTCATGTGAGTAGATAGCAAAACAAAGGGAGCATAATTTCACCATGATCTTACAGTAACAATGCAGTACAAAAAGAAAAAAGTTTGCATCACCTTATATTTGCAGCAAGATAAAGAACTATACTATTCTATAAATAATTTTTTTAATATAATTTAGATAAAATCTTGTTTTCTTTGAGGAAATCTAACAGTCCAGCATCTGGACCGCAAAAAGTGACAGAGATGGCCTTTAAGACTGTGTGTCAGACAATACAGATAATGGGATCATTGACCTGTCAGGCTACTGAAATAAAATTAAAAAAAAAAAAAAATCACAAAAGCTGAAAAATCTATACTAAATATTTGCTTTTTTCCCAATCTGCTTGAAGATGAGCATTTTAAAATTAATGCCAAGGTAATAAATCACTTCATATAAGCTCATTGTTTTCCCAAGTGAAAAACAGTTTATAGGGAAATTCCGTTTTATTGAAAGGAATTGATATTTATGCCGTTTTCAAAACCAGTTTTCATACCACGTTTGTGCCTTCATTCAAAACCAGTTTTTATTCCAGGTCTGCTCCTTCAAGCTTTAATTTTATTTACTGCAGCTAGGACTCTCAGAAAGTTCTTCTTTGGTATTCATTTTCGCAATTTCTTGTAAGAGTAAGAAATGTTCAAGTAATGCCCAAAATTAGGCTAAAGGAAGCTGGGGGTGAATAGGGAAGGAGAATCCAAATTCTTTGCCTACTTACATGAGAAGTAGACATGTATTATCGGACTGAACATTTGGGTTGAGGAGCATGTCTAGCGCATGCCCGGTTATAAGCGCGTGCTACCGTCTCATTGTTTTTTCAAAATTTAAGCCTAAATCTTTAGGATTTTGACGAATAACGAATTTGGAATTAGCCACATGGTGGTAAGTTCATTGCTGTTAGTGCCTGGTCAGTGTTATTCAGCCCTTGTAAAGGATAAACCTGACAAACCAATCACTCAGCCAACGAACCTTGCACTGTAGCGAGGGTGTTCACACATTGATATGAGTACGATTTTCATAAGCAAAATGAAGGTAGCTCCATAAATCAGTGTAGAAGTCCTTACATCATGTGGTAGGCTACTAAGCTTTGTGACACTACATTGGACATTGAGTAGAAGAGGTCTGGGACATGATCCTCTATTCATATAAACTGTCATTACTGCATTGACTACGTCAGCCGAGAGCGTGGCTAGATACCAAAAGCATTCCAGAGAGCTCTCTTTTGTGGACGTTTGTTGATCTAAACACAATCCTGCAAGAACTAGAACGTTTCAGCTTTGAGTCATGGATGTACTGAAGAGTTTTTCAGTGGTTAACACTGTGAAATGTGCCCATACTCACCTACGTTTCCTGTTTCAAATCCTGGGATGATTCTACTGATTGGTTTTTTTTAGGGTTATTTTGGGTTCCTTTGAAGGAATTCTACACAGGAAAACAAAAATAATCAGGATATACACCTCTCATAATACTGCTCCACAGTATTATGCTGAAGAGACACAGGCTTTCTCTGTTCAGTTCAGAGAAAGTTCAATTTATTTAATTAGCTGTTCTCCCATTTTACTCGAGTGTAATGCTGTGTGTGTGAATTTTCACGCCAGACTACATTTGAACTTCATAGGTCAGATATAATTTTTAATTATGCTACAGGTAAATGACTGAGTTCAGAGCCTCTTTAGGGAGATTGCAGTCTGTTTCTAAGGCTGGGAGCAGATGTAATTTTAGGAATGAACTGTGTTTTGCACTGACTCGCATCCCTTCTGATCCACTGAATTCAGTGGGAGCATTAGGGTCAGAAGTAAAGCAAAATCTGGCCTACCATTTCGGCTGTTCAGTACAACTTTCTTTTGTGTCCTCTACCTAATATTAATTGCCAGACCTCAGACAAAATATTGTCCCATTCACTGTAAAATAGGAGGGTCCACAGAGGAAAAAGTTGCATTAGAGAAACACACAAACGACATTAAGGCTACCTAGTTTGATATTTTCAAACCTTTTTCTTTTCCTCTGCAAAGAAATTTCAATAGGATCTGAAGCAATACTTTTTACAAATAATACACTAGTCTGTCATATGGTTAATATTAACATCTCTCTATTCAAACATGCTGAAAACTGAATAGAACAGTTAACATATAACAGTCACACATCCTTTGCTGAGTACAAGGTCGCATCTCTAACATGAACTGAAGATATCCTCACCATTTCAGATCTTCATCTGTCATTCAGTCAAACATTTCATTCTCTTAAATACATTGCTCTTCCCCTCTTTCTGGGTCTTTCAGGGGTGCTGAGTGAACACATTCTCTCCATAAAGGCATTGTTTATGATACGGTTCTTTCTTCAACAGGAATCTTGCCGTGTGTTTCCAATACGTTGCCAAAGGTGAATTTGCACAGTTTGGTAGGATTTGGGGGCAAGGCAACCTTACATCTGGATTGAAATGATTTAATTTTGAAACATCTATTTGGGCAGGAACCTGCACTTTATTGCAGAGAGACCATCCCTTGATGAAATTAATGGTGACCAATTAATTAATTGTGATCACACTGCAGAAATTATTGAATCAGAGCTTTATACAGTAGTCATTTTTTTATATTACAGGTATGTTCACGAGGCTCATGGGCAGAGGCAAGCTCACTTGCTCATGTCCTGAGCTGGTGGGATGTAAACAGTGTTGACAAAAAAGTCGCACGCCTGTAGGGATGCGAAGCTGAGCCCCACCTAATACACCTCGTCTTTCAGAGGGTTTATTTGGCGTGGGCTTGGGGCCATACCCACCGCCATCAGCTCAGCTCATGCACAGTGAGATTGTGCCCAGCCACAACATACTGTAGAAACACATCAGGGTGAGACCAATCCTCATGGTGATCGCACCTTACTGCTACAACAAAAGCTCTGTGTCTTTAAAGGGAGTCCGAAAAAGGCATGCTCCATCCTGGGGCATAAAGCATAGTTTGCCCACAAATATATTTTTATCGAAAACACACAGCAAAGATTACAGTCATAGAAAGTTCTGTAAACAAGACAATTTCATCAACTTTATCTTAAAAAAAACCCCCAGAAACAAAACCGCAAAAGAAATCCAAAATAAGACTTGCTGAAAGAAGACTGAATAGTAAATTTTTTTACTGCCTTAACAAAAAAAATGACATACACCTTCAGCATTTCTTTTCCAAATTTACTTGACAGAGGTTAAAATATTGCTTTATTCTGACTCAACATACAACAGCACTGCGTGATCGATTGTGCTATTTCGGGAAGTCTTGAGACTTGTGAACTGGAAACTCTGGGGCACATTAATAAATTTAACAATTAATTTGCTGCAAAGGAATATTTTAATACATTCTGTATATATGGTAAATTTTTTTTAATCAATCTTCTGACATTAACCAGGGAAGGCTATTTAGCAATCATTTATTATAGTTCATTTTCTTTTTCCCCATGAATAAGCAGATATTTTAACGCTAATAAAACCAGTAATGTGTGTGTCACTGAACCCAATTCATTGCATTATTGGCATATTATGTTACAATTTACGGGGGGAAGAGGGACTCGAAAGCAAATGCAAAAAATGCTTATAATGTGATAGGGATACAGCAACCAGGAAATGACATTTCTTCTCTAAGGCCTTGATCCCCTGCAGGGAGTGATCTGGTGGAAACCATCTGCTTTTATATAGCCCCATGAGAACCAGATCTGTGCATGCTTGTGGGCCTGCCCGTACTGAACCATCTGCAGGGCTGAAGCTTTAAAGTTCACAAGCCTAAGCCACGATTAATTAAAGTGACTGGAGAACTGAAAGCGGGAACAAATTAGGGCAGCGTGGACACTTACCAGCTAGATTTTGATCATACTGGATCTCCCTGACTCTTCTCTGAACAACCCATAATAAAAAATAAGTTAAAAAAATACACATACACTCAGAAGTCCTCCTTGAGAGCTTACAAATGCTTTCAAAGTATAATAGTTTAGAAATGTTGAGGGGTTGGTAATGAACAATGGAGTTTATGTTCCCACTCAAAAAAACCCAAACCAAACTCAAACCTGTCGTAATACACACTTTTGCACTTTCTCTTGTTCTTCCTCACTCTCTGCCAAGGCAGCTCTTATAGGCAAAGCTCAGAAGATGGAGCAACCGCAGGCTCCTGGCCACTGCATCTCTATAGACCCCAATCCCACTCCACACTTGGCCCAACCCAAAGCTCTGAAATGTTTCCATTGACTTTCCTGGGCTGACTGACACGTTAAAGTAAGGTCAAGAGTTAAGCATCTGGCTCAGTTTAGGGATTTATAGTCATTCCACAGTAGGTGCCAGACCTCAGAAGCAGACGCCTGTGTGCCTGTTTCCACGGTATGAACCCGGAACCAAGAGGAGAGTGGGAGAGGGGACCAGGTCTACGCTGGGGTGACAGGACTTGCTCCCCAGGGTCTGAATCCCTGGCCAGCAGCTCAATGCAGCGGTGCCTTGAAACCAGAAATGAGTCTAAGAATGGTCTTGGCCTTTACTGAAAATAAGATGCATAGCCTAAGCCTTCGGACAGCCGAATGGGACCGTGGTACAATGCTCTGTAACTGAAACTGTATGTGTAATCCTGCCTAGAAAGCACCTGATGTACGCTTCATCCCTCCTGGAACTTTTCCCTTAAAAAAATATTTTGTTAAAAAACACTATGATATGAGGGCGATTGACTATTTGGTTTCTTCTAAGTAGATGCTCTTAAATTAATGCATATAAATAATTTGTATTTAATCTCCTCCCTTCCTGTTTAGCAAAGCATTGAATGCACAGATCTCGTTTCCCCTCCCACAACCCCCACACAAAGTCACTTGGTTAATACCGAGTCTCTTTGCGTTTCGCTTTTTAAGACAAATTGTGCCTCTCGCTCTGACTTGGCCATGGGGCTCATGGGCAGAAAGGCCGTGTTTTCACTTGCGCTGCTCTCTGCTTCTACGCTCGCCAGTTCATAGTCCTCCGACCTCCTCGCATCCGTCAGAATCCGAATCTGCTCCTGCACAGTTTCTAGCAATATTTTCACTTCGTGTTGTTCTGCTATAAGACAATTACTGACTGGGGAACTCACATTGACAAGTTCAGCTGAATAGGAGTTTTTGCACCATTTGATGCCTGTTACTTCAGAAACATTTTGCATTTGCATGCAGGCTTCGTCCAAGCCCACAGACGGGATGATGGGCACGGAGTTGGCCCTTGAAGATGAATAGCCGACCAAGTCCTTCTGATCCACATTATTAAAATAAGGGGTTGACTCTCTTGAAGGCAGTTGCATATTTATTGAAGTATTCTGAGGAGTTTTTAAACCACTGGATGAATACCTGGAAAGAGTAAAAAGAAGTTTTTGTTGTACATCAAGTGGTCAGACGCAACCAGCAGCAGCAGGAACGCTGTACGAAATTCAGTGAACTGTGCTGAAAAGACACATGCCATTTTTCTCTCACACTAGGAGCACTTGGTAATAGTGTGGCCCTGGGGAAAACAACAGACTCTGGAGACCTGGTTTTGATTCTCCGATCTGCCGGTGGCAAACCACAGCTTTTCTCTTGCCCTCATTTTGCCCACCAGTATATGAGAATAATGACAATTCCTTTTAAAAAGCTTTCAGGAGTTATACTGTATTACGATTAATTTTGTTTGAAATAAAATTTGAAATTCCATTCCTATGTTCCTAACTGGGGAAATGGATTGATGCTTTCTTCAACGTCAGAACTCTCAATGTCAAATGGGTATTTTAGGAAAACACTTTAAAAAAGTTGGCCTGATTTGTTTTCTTAGCTCTCATCTGGAAATAGAGATAATACATTGGGCTCGAGTGTTTAAAAAAAATTCCTTTATCCTCCATGAATACGTATCATAGGATGATTTTATTTATTGTGAGACAACTTTGGTGAATTTTTATCAACATTTCTAGTTTGTTTCAAAGCCAAATTCATTATTCTGATCAGTAAGTGTTTTCGCTTACAGGAAATACTTAAAAGCAGAAATGGGAAGTATAGTAAATATAAAATAAAGGAAACGATGACAAAAAAGGAGGTGTTTCCCATCTGGGAAGTAGTATTACAAGAAGTCTGGTCCTCTAAGAGTTACTGTATCTACTAGTCGTGATTGCCAAGGACCACAGACATCACCTCAGTACCGGAACATATTTTATTTATAATGAGCTTTGTGATCATATCACTATTTCATAAGGCAATCTAATGGTGAGGTCTAATACGTTTTATCCATGGACGAGGAAAGCAACATTGAGAACTGGTGTGGAAGCTGGTGCTTTGAGCTCTGACTTGAAGGCTATTTTTCTGAAAGCTCCATCCTCCTGGCGAGCTGTCAGACAGGAGAGAGAGGAGGAGAAACCTTTGGGCTCCTTTCCAGCAGAGTGCTGCTGAATTGTAATTAACTTGTCTATGGTGGCACGGTGTTTGTACAACTGCCTGACACATTAACCTGTACATGAGCATGCATGCAGTTCTGCGCAGCCCCTGCACAAAAACTCTCAAAGCATTCCCAAAAGACCAGGAAACGCAGCTGGGAGCTCTGCGATAAGGAGGAGGTGTTGTGATCTTTGCTGCTGTCTGATGGAAAGAGATACTGCTTTGGAAAGTGGGACCCAGGGGAATAATATAGGCAAGCGGCTTTTTTAGATAGGTGATAAAACTTCTTGTACATGCCATACAGCTGCATTTATGTTTTATGTCTGAGCCAGCCGAGACTCAGGTTTTGGTTAATTACATTTGCACTATGCTTAAACACTCTTGTAGCCACTCATGGAGGGCTTTTTTAGAACAGCTTTCAAGACTCAGTATGAATGAAATACTGATCAGTGATATTATTCCCGAGGGAGGACAATTAAAAAAAATAAATGAAAACAAAACAGTGCAGACCTTTGGGTTGTGCCCATTCTTGTTTCCTTTGCTTATTATATAATTGTTCAAACGACTATAGCTGGAGAGATCGCATCAGTTGCATTATTCCCTTTTTTGGTAATTCAGGCCCTAAATATATTCTGGGCTGCACCCTGAAAACAAAGGGAGTGAATGTTTTTAATGAATTTCACATGCAATGGATGTATTATATGGATGATATATAAGCAAAACCAAGAAAAGACTGAATTAAAATGGGTTCGGTTGAGAAAACAGTAACATTTGCCAATTCCATAATAGAGATTCAATTATTCTTGGCATTTTGAAAACTAATTGGCAGCAACAATAACATGTAATGCAATGCCTGGCATATTTCCACAATATTTTTTTGAAGTACAGATAGACACACCAATTTTATGCCAGAATTACATGTTTCTGCCCTGTGCTCACAGGGCTTTCAAAGGAGGACTGGGGATGAATTAAAGCACATACACTATGTGCAACAGGCAAGGTATTAAACTTGTAGGGATATTACATCTGAACCGTGTGAGACCCAGCTTTTGGTTAATTACAGACTGATCCGTGCTTCTACTTGTGACACCAGACTGCTGCTGTTTTCAATAGACTGAGACTTAGACCAATAACTGCAGAATCTTAATTACATTTTCCTATAATTAACCTTCCTAGAGCTATATTTCCTCCTAAGACAGACATCTGGTTTTTTATCTGAAAAATTATTTTGTTTGAATAAATTCATTCATGTGTGCATATTTCAAAGTGCAGCTCCCTCTCCACCCTCTTCCTAAAACCAAGCAAAAAAAGAAACTCAAACATCTATAAATATGCAACAGTAATTACATCATACAGTGTTTAAGAGTCTAAATTAAAGAATGAAACTGAAAGAAGCATAATAATTTTCTGCCCCCTTAGAAGAGATATTAAAGAGAGACAAAAGGGATCGGAACTTAAAATACAAAATGGTTTTTACTTAGCACAGTACCGATAGCTTTGCTATAAGCCCTGTTGCTATAGGTGCTCGGTAGCCTTCAGGCAGAGCCTGACAACAAGGGCCATTAAGATGAATGGGAATCATTCAGTGGCATTGCCAGGCTTTGCCCTCTTCAGCCTTGTAAGCACATATACCTATACCTACTGACCCCATTTTCTACCTGTAGGTATGACACATTGGGTCTGGTATACATAAACACATTTATATCTGTATATATACACATTCACAGGCTATGAGGCACTGCTTCCAGCGCTTTGTACCATGTAACGCAGACAGCTGTCGCTGAACGCATGCGATCAAACTGCTGTCCACTTAACTGCATGTATACTCGTGACACCCTCAGGGACTCGAATCGGTCCCTGAGACGTGACTGGCGTGGAGATGGTTTATTTTCCTTAAGCCTCTCACTTCAAGCAGGTTTTTCTACTACTTCAAGTAGCATACCGATTAAATAACTGATACTAGCTGTATTTGACTCAAACTCTGCAAATATTCGATCCTGTTGCAAATAAGGAGAACTGGTGTTTCTTGAAGGCAGTTTCTTCTCAAAGCAGGATGGGAAGAGGAGCACTTCTACAGGACTAGACAAAAACTAAGCAGGTAAATTCGCCTCTCTTCTATCAAATATAAACATACAAAATCTGACTAAACTTCAGCCAGATGATGGATGAACTTCAGAAGGCTCACAGAATTAGGGAGATAAACCACTTTGATTTGTGCATCCCTATAGGGAAAGACGAAGGTGAAAAGGGAGAAGAAAGGAAGGAGTGCAACTTCTGCAGGGAACAAGGGAACTTTTCGCCTGGGCTGGAAATCTAATGAGAACACCAACACTACGAAACCAGCAGATATTTAGATGGTAAAAGCCATCTCATTTTGGGGAAACCTCTTCCTAAGTTAGAAGAATTCCACATAAAGTAGAATTAGCAAATTAGTTTTTATTTTTGTTCAGAGATAAGATGCATACTTATATTTTGGTTGAGGAGATTACGTCATTTGTGCAACAAAAAATAACTTGCAAAAAGTTTTGTTGCACTCTTAAAAGACTTAATTTTCATAAAAACTATCATCAGTAAAATGTTGCAATAAAAGACAATCAAAGAATTGCTTTTGTTTTCATGCTTAACATTGACATTTTAAAAATTCATTTCCACGGCTACCCATTGAAGTCTTTTGGTATCGTATTCGTGATATACAGTGACCGCTGTGACTCCCTGTCACAACACCACCTGTTGATGCACTCACAGGACTCCTTCAGAGAACAGTCCCATCGTTAGAGTCGATACTAGGAAGGTCTAATTCTACAGATACCCCTAGCACATAAAATACGGATGAAGTGCTTTAGTGGAGTAAGGCCAGAAGGGGTCACACTCTGGTTCAAATACCAACCTTTTGCAGAAGTGCAAATTTAAAATATAGGCCAGTACAAGACGGTGCTTGTAATATCACATGCTGATTTCCTAGAAAAAAGTAAACACCAGTACCCAAGAAGATAGGTTTGCTGGCTTCAACCTCACTTCTCAACCTAGAAGAGGCTGCAGCACTCTCCAGAGCCCACTGAGGAGGGAAGGCTGTTAGCCTGCCCCTTTCCGGAGGGGTTGCATTTGGAGTCACGATTTTCATAAGGACTTTTACACACATTATCATGCAAATGAACAATCATATATTTCCCGCAAGAAGTAATAAACCAGTTTTTCCTTAGAAGAAGCAAACAGTAACAATGAAAGAAGTATGAGACAAATTTCTACTTTTAAAAAGAATCACCAGCCACCCAAACCTTTTGCCGCTTTGCTTTCTCCCTTCCTAGGTAAGCCCTGTTCTTGGTCTGTCTTTCCTAATTACCGTGGCCAACTTTGTTAGGTAGATTCGGCTACAAAACGTTTAGTGAGCCACGTTCCCCTCTCACAGAGTACCCCAGCCTGGGCAATCCTGCTGCAGGTTGGAAAGCGTGGCGTGGGAGGCACGGGGGGGAACGCGCCTGTGCCCACATGAGCAACGACACACACGTGTAACAACGCTTATTCTCGGTCAGCGCTTGCGGCTGTCACTTCCCAGGAGGTCGGAATGGAGAGTGAGAACAGCTCCTTTCTTCCCTGAGGAAAATTAAACATGTAGGTGACCTCAGTTCTGAACTCCATGAAGCCGGTTTCGATACCAAAACGTACAGCTGCCTTCTCGCAGTGTAACTGTTCACTTCGCTGCACTTAGTTGTGACTTACACGTGTCCAAATGAAACCGGTGTTGTTTTATTCTATTCCAGATATTGCTCCTTGTTTTACACATAATGTGTTTGTAGTTATTCTGGAGAGCCTTTGGAAATCTATAGGGATATGTAAATATTATGCAAAATATCTCAGCAATTACAAAAGACTTCAAAGGCAGCTGTAGGTGCTTAGGACCACTTCTGAAATTCAGACCGTATGTACAGCTGGAGCTCACTTTCCATATTCTAATAAGCTGAATTAAAAAAGGAGAAATATTGGATTCTTTGTGCATTTTCAAAGACAAACCTGTGTGAAGCGGTCTTCAGTCTACAGCAAACATACTTCGCAATGTACATAGATTTGTTCGAAAAACCATGAAAGTTGGGCTTCTGAATGATTTTATCTTAGTTGCCCAGTGCTGACGGAAGAAAAAAAATGCTACACAAAAATTACGGGAACTGCACACCACGGCACCACTAGAAAAAGCATCATTATGTTACTACATAAAGAGTAATGTTGCCAATCACTTACAGTTTGTTCTGATCACTCCTTCTACAGCCTTTGAAAGGCCTAAAAAGAGCAGCCAACCAAATAAAAACATATTTCCTTCAAAGAGCCAGTACGCTGAAAACATTCTTCTGCTTTCAGTACTATAAACCTGGATCCACAGTACACTACAACAAAGCTGGAAGGACTGCAATGGCAAAGCAAGCCACTCACAGATTGGCTCACTTCGGTTATGTTATTACTTACCCGTGACAAGGTATTGTGTCCTGGTCTGTGATCCTTGACTCTTCTAGCTGTTGATATGCTGGTCCTGCAATTCCATTGAACCTACCCCGAGGTAAGGGAGGAGTCCTCCGAAAGGCATTTCTATGTAGCATCCCACTTTTTTGTCCTGGGCTGCAGCATGAAGAGAGACTTCTAGGAACAACACCAAAAGCACAGGAAAAATTATCACAGCAAAAGCGTAATCTTCCTCAAAGTAAAGATTCAGGATTAATAACCATGAATTACTGGTTTTATAAACTTTGCTCTGGTGGTCTATGATATGAGTAGAAATTCTCTATGGAAATACAGTCTATAATCCACAGTTAGAGGCTGTTTACGCCGTATTTAATATACCACCTCTCTTCTAGGAACGCAAATAGTTGGCTGGTATATTAAAAGTTTTCTTGTGCTTGATGAAGGATGATTCTTTTTTTCCATGCTGCTTACCATAATCCTGCTATATAGAGCTGACTCCTCAGACAGTATAACTAAACAGCACAGCTCCATCATAACTAAGCTGAGCTCAAAATCAGATCTTAAGATTTAGAGCCTATTGTATCATCTATCAGCCTACAGGGTGCTGCTTCCTGATACAACAACATTAAATTGGGAAAAAATACAGGTGAAGAATATAAGTGAAACTTATGAACTGCAGCTTGAAGAAATCATCGATGACGCAAGTTTTCACCACGTTGAACTAGGTTTCTTTTCTATATTGCTTTATTCTTGTTTTATATACATTGATTGTTTTCTTCTTTATACAAAGATAAATACTGTCTTGTTTCTTTATGTGATATAATACAAACTTGACTATGATAAAAACAAGTAATAGTTTTCTACTTATTTTAGAAAATTGCTTTTCTAAACAACAATTTTATAATGTTTTGGAAGGAGAATGGAGTTTTTCCATTATGTGCAGGAATTAAAAGGTATCTAGAATCTATAGTTTTGGTATATTGACCATAAATTCAGCAAGACATAACCTACTTCTACTGTTAACAGGTCAGAGTACTGCACGGTGTGACTGGCTATTCATTTTCTAGCAACTCCTGTTTCTCTTGATATCTCCTGGGTCTCAGAAATGCATATGTATTACCTAATATTCTGTCACATCCCTAATGATGTTTTAATAAAGGTTTTGTAGATGCATTTTAAGAATCATTATTTTCGGTTAAATCCATAATTTCAACTTCTGATACAATTCAGCTATGGAAAAAAACTTTTCATAAGTTTGCTTCTCTTTTCCTATTTTAATGTGACTTACAAGCATCCTGCATTTTATACCTACTGGGAACTTTATTTATAGTTAGGGCCACATGTTCTCCCAGAGCAATTCTTGCTTGGACCAAGTATGTTGGACAAATTCTCTTGGAGCATACACTTCCATTAAAACCGACCTTTTCTCCCCAAGGTCAAAACATAAGAAAGAAATTCAACAGTCTCTATCCTACTGCTCAGGCTAGCAGAGTTCCATCACCGTCTCCACTCTGCTCTCTTCCACGCTTTTATTTTCCTGGTGCTTTTTTAACTGAAAAGATCAATAACTCATAGCAATAGCACTCCCTCAAGGATTTTCGAAGTGCCCTTAAACAGGTTTTTCCTTAGCTAGTAGGGAGGCTGTGAAAAAACTTTTTTAAAAACCTGAAGTACTGGCCTTTCAATTCTGAAGGCCGAGTTCAAGTTGCGAGTTATGGTTCATATTCTGTAAAATAACTCTACCACATCACAAAACAATTGACAATTTCTGCTCAGGAGAGTCTGAGATTATTACAGCAGGGAATCTTAAAAGATGCAGCTGAATGAATGATTTGTAATGGACAATGAATTTCAGGGTTTTTTATTGATTGCAATATATTCATCAATGTACTACAAAAGTCAACAAACTCATTAACTTAACAGACTTTAGACTGATTGCAAGTATTTGAAACTAGACAGGCATTGTTTAATTGTGGTTGGCTTGATGCCCTTGCCCATCTTCCTTGTTGGATGAGTGCACATGCAAACTCACAAAAGCTCTGCATTTGTAATAGATGTAATTGCAACGCGTACAGCTATACCTGAGATGATTGGTATAAAGTGCAGCAAAGACGCATGTAAGTGCCCTATCTGTACTTCCTTCAACTTGCACTGACGCTCTTGCTGCTACATCTAACACTAGATGCTACAGGCTGCTAAAGGTTAGACTGGTTAGACTGAAGGGATCTGGCACACACCGACATCTTCTGGCAATCACAGCAGCTCCAACACCAACGGACCTTAAGCAACCGATTTGTTGCTAACGTGAGGTTCTTGTGCTTTCAACATTTCTGACAGAAAATGGAGGGGAAAATGGACACAAATAATATGTGGGCATGGACAAGACAAATTCACTCAGAAGGACCAGGAAATATTTACAAACAGTGCAGCTGCAAGCTGCAGCATAACGCTCATTTCTTGAAGCACCAAAAATAAGATAATAATTTTTGTTAGAAGTTCTATGAAAAAGTAACTCCAGCATAATAAAGTTCTTCCTTTTTCAGAAAACTGCTATGAACGTTAGCATACTCTTCCTCCAAAAATGTTAATACAGTCCCTTTCAGGCTTCTGCTCTATTACTCACGTGCAGTGTTCTCTCTCTGAGGCAAACAATGCCTTTCAGATTTCTTCAGGGAATTTATCCTCCTTTAGCCACCATTATGGTTTCTCCCTCCCTGTACTCCAGTCTAACTGGGTAAAAGAAACCAGCCTATGTAACTGAGCTGTTCAATAAACAGACCAATAAGGAAAGCTGTAGCAGGTATGTATTTAAAATCTATTAATGAGTTACTCCAGAATAACAAAAATCAGAATATGTTTGAACTGGTTCACAAGTAATGCATAAACTAGGGAGAAATATAGTTCTGATGAATTTATGGTTTGAAAGAAGTAGTTCAACCATCTCTAAAGTTAATTAAGAACTTGGGATTCATTGTTGCAAATTGTTTTGTGTGAAAATTTTCTTTAGGTTGAGCAACCGAGTGAAAACAAAGTCTGTCTCGGGAGGTGGACTAATTCTCTTCTCAAGGCACATACACAACTCCCAAGTGCAGTTAACCATGTTCATGAAGAGGAGACGACTTGCAGTGAATTTACAGTAACTCTGGGAATTCTCTTGTACTACTTTTTAGTTAATTACTAAACAAAATTGATTATACATCACATTATGAACACATTCAGAAGTAACTTTGACAACAGGAACATGACAAAAATTAACAAAAGGATGACAATTAAAGTGTGAACACTTTACATGGGATAATAAGCACAATGGAGCTACAGAAATAGTGCTTATAACCATGGTTCTGTGTATATCTATTTTACTTATTCTTTCCCCTTTTTTCATGATTGTAATTCATGAAAAGAAAGATGTAAAGTTGAAAGTTGAGGGAGGAAGGAAAGTTCTAAAACTGATTGTAAATATTCTGCCTCTGTACCTGCAAAAACTATACAGAGAGGCCTATCATATTACATACTATATTACCTACTGATCACAAGACGCAAACATTAGTGTTGAAGACATGGATTTGTCCTTGCAAGACAGAAACAGTAAATACATACCCCAATGTCAGAGCTCGCTGCCAGATAGACAGTGTCTTCTGATGTTCCCTAGGAGCCACACTTAGGCTAAGTTAGACGATCTACTGCTACAGATCAACTATTCAGACTTTCAACCAATTTTTGGTTTTAATAAAAAGGATCTGTTATACCTGAGAAAATAAGCACCTCTCAATATGCAATACCACGCAATAATAATAACACTGTATCACAAAGCCCTTCTGTCAGACTGTTTACAAGGACAAGATGACACACGAGTGCGTCTCTGTTGGAGCCTCTGTTATAGATGGCTCCCCAAAGGGAGCAAGTTAACATAATGTTTGGGACTTCAACAAAGCTGTATGTGATTAAAACACTACTAAGATTGTAAGGAGATTATTATGCCAAAAAAGCCGTGGCATAAAAGAACTGAACTTAAGAGTTTTACCCCTTTTTTCTCTATAGCATCCTGTATCCCAATTATTTAAACATCACTTTTCCTGTGTCTTTGCAAAGTAATCATGTACTATCTCAGTACGTGATTACTACTGATGAAAACATCTAACCTACAATGGCACGATGACCTGTGTTTCCGAGCTTGTGTTTATGAACCATTACAGCTGGTCAGGTTTGCAGCCCAGGCGTTGGAGTGGGACTGTAGCCTATTGTCCCCTTTTGCCTATGCAGGAGGAGATTTCCAGCAGCCAGCCTATACCTACAAATCTACTCTTGATTTCTAAAATGGGAGCATTGGTGCTTCCATTATATATTCACATATTCAGGAATAGCAAGTGTTGGGGCTGATCAGGTACTTTACAACTCTGCATAAATCCTTCAACACTACCTATATCATATGGTCACCATCCCAGTTCCACCAGATAGATACATACAACAGGAAAAGGGAACAGAGAATTTGAAGGTATCTCAGTGGCACTGAATTTAATCACCTGCCACTCTGTGTAGTACATTGATCAACCTCCATCCTAGAACTGCAGTGATAACCAGGCTACTACTCCAGAAAGTTGTTCTATCTTGAAAACTTTGAGGCTTCTTTACAGTTTAAAATTATTTATGATGAGCATACATCTATTTGTCATATGTGCCATCATACTCCTCCATTTTAAATAGGTCTTTTACTTCTCATTATGCTTTCTCTGATGTATTTGTAAGCAGCAGTCATATACGTTTTTCAGTCTTCTGAACTGAAGATTGGAATGAGACAGACTCTCTAACACTTTCTATGGAACACAGATTATTCATTCCTCCTGTTAGCTCATGAATGCAATGTGAGTTCGTAGTAATCAGGCCATTTTAACCAGGTGAGATAACAGCGGTGTATTCTTATTCTATATTCAAATGAAGTCACAACAGTGTCTCATGAAGTGGTTTTAATGTTTCTGACTTTCTGATGGAAATGTCTTGATTAATACTTCCTCTTGCCCCATTTATCTTTTGCACAGCTGCATCACTTTGTGACTTGGTTATCCTTTGACCAAGTAACATATACTGAACCTTTTCTCCCTCGTTTGTTTCTTGAATTTGGTTATTAGTTCCCAAATACCTGACCCTAGTACTTAGTACTGCTGAGCTTCAATCCACCTCTGTTATGCCTCTCTTCAAAGTTATTAAATTTATTTTTTTATATCTAGATCCTTATCTATACTGAGTCTATCTTCTAACTAATTTTTTCAGTATATGCAAACTTTTTTGCACCAAAGTCATGCACAAAAGCATTAAACAAAATTTGTCCCCAATGCTGACTATTTCTTTGAGAGCTCCATTAGTGCTCCACTGGTGAATGTCTTCAGCCCACCACTTACCTTCTCAGCATAACTCCTTACTGTCTCCCTTTTAACCACCTCTGTGTATCTGCATTTTAATTTTTCTGCTTCTCTACTTTCTCCCATTAAAGGCATTAGACACGTGACAACAAATCAAAAATTGACTGAGGCTGTGTACGGATCTAGCTCACCTACACCAAATACAGAGAAAGTCGTCAGTGTAGTGTTGCAGGAACTGCTGCTGGTAAACCTCAGTTTTTGCTGCTGGTAAACTGCTTTTTATTTTATAAAAAAAAAAGGTAACCTGCTGGTTAGCCTTTTTTACATCTACCCAATGAATCCTTCCCCGCATTTGTCCTAAAGCCTTGACTAGTCTAATTCAATATAATAGGTCTTCAGTTCCTTTGATAAATTTTTCCTCATCCTAAATATTTGACATTTGCCATTCCATCATCACATGGCACAGCTCCCATTTTGATAGATTTTGCTACCACACTTGAAATTTCATGAGCCAGTTCTCCTTCCAGACTTCTTTGATCAAGATTAACCAGACCATCTTGACTTGAGGGCTTTGATTTCTGCATTTGACTTCCACTTTGACGGTAGCAATGTCTATTTTCATATATTTGATTCTATTCCCAATTCTACCTTCATCCTCAACCATCCTAACTGAAAAATGAAATATATTAATTCAGGATCGTCCTAACTGCTTCATATATTGTCTCTGTCCCACCATCAGCTTTGCTTCTTCCTGTATAGTACTCCTCTTTATACAGCAAGAACAATCGATTGCTTTCAGTTTTACCAGTAATTCTTAACTCTCAATGATTCCTGGAAATGTTCACTTCAAGCATGACTTCTTGCCTTCTGTGATATAGTTTGTTTCTTCCTCTACACCCCATTCCTTTTAGGCATTCTTTTTAGTAAAAGTCTACAGAAAGCAATGTTCCTTCCTTGGGAAAATATCAGATTCCTTAAACTTTCTCCCTTTCAGGCTTCCTCTGCCTTTACATTCTTAGTTGTTTTGGTTTATCAATACTTGCTCTTTGAAATTCAATAGCCTTATTTACAGAATAACTTTAATTTACTCTTTAATTTAAACTGAATCAATTATATTGGGAACATAAAGAGCACAATGCTCACTAAATAAAAAAAATTTGTTTTTACTGTGGTTTTCATGGTGTTAAAAGTTCATTAAAAAGCAAACACAAATTATTTTAAATTTCAGAGTAAGTTTATCCTATTTTGGCATTTTTGTACGACAATGCAACTGCTCTAGGCTGAAAGCCTCAGCATTTGGCTTTCATCATGGTATTCTCTGAAATGAATCCCTCTAAAATCAGTGATGACTGAATCAATGAATGAAAGTCAGGATGACTAATTACCAAGAAAAGCGCTATTCAAAGGGGTCACAACTCAATCCCACAATTAACAAAATTCTAATTTGTTTCTATCTGTTAGAAATTCAGACAGTACAGGTTTTCTTCTTACTAAAATCAACAGATAATCCAAGATGAATTTTTGAGCGCATTGTATACTTTACAGGAATTTACTGATCAAACACATTTGTTACTTTTCAGTTCTGACAGTACTAAGTTGTTTTACATATGCAAGGAGATGATGTAAAATTCTTCTACTGTAATAACAGTGCATAATACAGGTGAAATATTTTAGGAGTAAGATTCAGTGGAGATTCAAATTTTCAAGTCAATCTCTGCAGTAATTCTTTGCATGCAGCTGAGGTTGGTAGAGACAGAAAATTGCTATTACCTAGTAATGAGTGAAATAACTAGGTGTGTGTGGGCAGTGTTTGTTTTTTTTGGTTGGGTTTTTGGTTTTGGTTTGGTTTTGGTTTTTTTTTTTTTTTCCTGGGAAAGAGATTTCCTGTGTAAATGTGTTAAAATGAGCAATCTGGGATTCTGCACTAGTTCACTGTAAATTCAGTGTGGCTTATTCTGTAATTTCCCTATGGAAAACAGGGAGTCTAGAGAGACATTCAGCTTTTCTTTTAAGTGACCTTCATAAACAGAAGGAATATTTTCAGTTCTTAATTTATTTCCACATTTTCAAGCTTAGGTAATGTCATGGCACAGCACCCAAACCATTTCAAACTTGGATATTGCAATCATTTTATTAAAGGTAAGGGAATGTCACTGTGTTTTTTCTGAACTTCATCTTTTGACTAAATGGAGATAAAATACCCTGCAGAACTTCAGTGGAAAGCATTCTAGGCAACAGTTCCATAGCTCGTCTATGTTGAGTAAAATTATTAAGCATATTTTGAAAATCTTTGTGTAATAAGAAATAAGCCCTAAGAAATGGATCTGACATGACAGTTGGTATTATTTTTTCATGCCAAATTAAAGGCTGAAGTAAGGTAAAAGTAGTTAGGACCCAAATATCCCTTACTGGCTCATATGCTGCACCTTTGCAGGTTAAGCAAATCATTGATTGAAAAAAGAAGGAACATGGAGCTGACTGGGGACTGCAATGAAAAGGCACCAAATGCTACACAAGCTAGATCATAACCTCACGCAATCCCAGACTTTTTTTTAGTAATTTTAAAAATATATTCTTTTAATAAACAAGTCTTCCCCTGCAGACGATCTAGCTAAAATAATTCTGAAATCTTTTGCCTCAGCCTTTTTTCTCAGGGTGCTCTAGACCAGATGTTACCACTGCCATTCCACCAACACCGTTGCTTATACCAAACACGAGTTTGGTTTCTAGTCCCATAACGAAGCATCTGCACTCTTTTTCATCCCAGAAGACTATAAGCAGAATTCTAATCCAAATGCTATCCAGTGATGGGTGACTTTCCTCTTCTTTTCCTCTCGGAAACAACCATCCAAACTTTTTAAAGGCTAGTTTTCAAAGGCCACCATGTATTCATAAATAAGTCATTATTAATTTCAAGCATTATTTGTTTAAAGAAACAGTGAGAAAGGCTGGAAGTTTGCAACCACGTCTTTCTGCAGCAAATGAGTCATTAACTTCATGAACATCAATAAGGAAAGTCTTGTTTCTAACAGTTTCTCAGTCTACATTTTTTTTTCATTCACTGGTCTGTGTCTACAGCTTGGATGTTGTCTTTAAATGCTTCCTCTAGGACTTTTACAAAACACAGATGAAGTCGGTGAGCATTGTTATTGCCTTTTACATCTGCAGCTAAGAAAATGCTTGGACATCTGCTCAATGAGTCGGCTGAGGCTCTGTTGGTACCACATCATTCAGCACCTCTCCTAGTCACAGCACACAATAAACCTGCACGTGTACCACCAGTTCAGTGACATCCTTGCCAAATCTCCCGTCACACAGCTGCTTGCTTACCTGTGTTGCTTGATGGGCTGGGTTCCTCTGTCAGGACACAAGGCCTCTGGGAAAGACTGAGGGCCTGAAAAACTAGACTCCATAACTTTGTCCAGAATAGGCCGAGGATGCCTGTCTGGTTTAGAATACTGTGGCACAGAGAATAAAATGAATTAATACACAAAAGGCAAAGTACATTGTTGAAGTTATTAAATCAGAATTCATGTTGGAGTGGGGTAAGAAGTGCTTTAATGCTTTTTTAAATTAAAATTAGGCACTGCAAGTAATACGTTCACTCACCATTGTTTACATAGCGGAAAGCACCGACACATTATCCCCATTACCTTCTCCGCATCAAAGTGCTGATATCTGCATTAGTAGCAAAATTACTGACTGATCTGCCCATAATGATCGGGAACACTGATCCCTTTGAATAGAAGCCTAGTTTTGTGGCTGTCCATGAGACTGAGATCATGAAACACATCTCAGAGGCTGGTCGGCACCCTCTTGGGTCCTTTGGGGATTTCAGTCAAACACTGCTTTTATCAGCATGTGTAACTAGGAAAACCAAACTGAAACAGCATTTGTATCATCAGCTAAGTAAGAAAAATATTTGAATCCTATCTACAGAGCCAGATATCCCTTCTGAACAAGTCTGAAACTTTCGACCTGGGAGTATCAGTGCTAGTAAGAACAGTGTAAACTTAATTCTTCTTGTGACAGTTGTAGGCGTAGGGCAGTCTCTGGGCACATAGTGAGACACAAAGGTCTGTAAAGCAGACACTGGACATGAACAAGAACAGACTTTCGTCTGGCTTTGTGATTCAACTGGAAATTCAGTAAAAATTGTGTCTCTAATCCTGAACGGAGCCAGAAAGTCAAAGTATAAAAGAAGCTGCATTTTGGCTTGGAAGAAGAATCAATGTTGCTATTGGTTACTGGGCGATATCTCAGAGATATGAGAGGTTAACCCACATTTCCACTCAGTTATGAAAAATACTGCACTTTGCAGATTTTTCCATTGCATTACAATGACCTGCACTAAAACTAATTGGTCTGTTTTTCTTTAATCCATTTCTTTCTGCATTGAGTTTGTATTTTTAGTACTAGATGCCTAGATATCCATGTTATCTTTACAATAAACCAGTATTGTGGGAGCTATTACATGATTAGATATTTTAGAAAGAAAATACAAATTAAAATAATATAAAAAAAAAAATCACAGTGGCAAAAAATGCCGTATAACAGCATAAACATTCATGGAGAAGCTAGTAAGATTTCTTCTAAAGTACAGTTCCTTTTGTAAGGATTTTGTTGTCTAACAAGAGACCAATAACTCCTTAAAAATACAGAATTATTTCTGATTCTCACTTATTCTTACCTACATTCCCCCAGACTTCAGCAAAATCAAAAAGGAAAGTCATACAAGATTGCACTCTTTTAAAAATGGGTTACATGCAATTTTAGTCCATCTACTCAGACTTCTTATGACTGATTTCTATAAGTAAAATAACAGATCTTCAAATTTTTCTCCAATGCTGTTCTCCCGCTTTCTTTTGTGTGAAATACCCACATAAATAGGGCCAAAATCACTGCTTCTGAAGGCAAAGCTACGAGTGACAATATGCAAAAATGTTGCTGCATGCATGAAGAAGTAAACACAACTGAATAATAAGAATAAACATATTCCACTCTTATTTCTTTCAGTCACCATGATCTTAGCTGTCACTAGTAAATGTTGTAGATAAAATACTCAGACAGAAGTATGATTTTTAAGGTACTGATGTCCGCGAAGGTTTTAAACTTTAATAGTTACCCTGCCAGCTGCAGAAATGAAAATATCTTTGGTTTCTGACCAAAATAAATCAATATGAGCTATGTAAAGTACGGGTCGTTAGTGCCAGGAAGCTATTTCTGTCCTTTTTTGTGCTTGTCATGATACTAAATTGAAGGTCCGAATGGCTTATAAGACCATGAGTATGAAGTGAATCATGAAAGGCGATTAGAGATAATCATAGAATCATAAAATGTTTTGCTACATCCCTGGTTAAGGTGGATGTGGGCTGGAGCAATGGTATACAGGTATACCTCATCACAACTGAGGAAAACCAGAACCCCTAGAAGCTGCTCTGATGCTGACTAGCAAACTATACTGAAGGTCCAACACCCAGCACCACCCAGGCACAGCTGGCAAAGGATACTTTTTCCCCCAACTGAACATTTCTTTTTTGCCATTTTCAGACACACCACTTACCAATTAGCATAACAGCCATAACATTAATTGCAATGAAAACGTGAATCGTAATTTAGATCGAGGCTGCGAATATACAGAGAATTTGAACAATGTAATTGAACTTATTTGGATGTACCACGTTATTCATACATTTTAATACATTCAAACACAGTTGGGTTAATTCTCCTTTAGCTTAACCATTAGTGCCACATCTCTTCTCTGAGATCATCTCTGGAGAAAAATATCTTCAGATTTCTGTGAGGAGTTTACAGCAGTATCAGTTGGTGCCCCCAGAAGTACAATGTAGGATTAATCCTCATCTGCATCCCAGGAGAGCCCATCCCGCTGCTTCCACAGCCCAATTCTCACCTGGGCTGAGCTCTGCGGAGCCCTTTGACTGTTGTGAGCTGCTGAATACTCAGCCATGATAGAGAATAAGCTATGAAATACTTTCGAAGGACTGTTCCAGTAGGTTGAAAGCATCACTGAAAGCTTAGCTGTATTATTTTTTTTTTATGGTTTTATTGCCTTCTTGCTTAATTATTTGTGCTCGTTTGAGCAATTACTGAGAAATGTTGATGCATATGGCTAAATAAATTAAAGAATAATGATAGCATTTAAAAAGAAGCCATTTTGCAAATTTTCAATTTTTCACGGTTTCATGGAGAAAATCATCTGTTAGGTACAATTACTCAATTCTCTGACAATAAAATTCCACTCACCACTAGTTAATGCTAAGTGAATCTGCAATGTCAGCCTGGGCCAGGAGACAAGAAATCAGCCTCTGCCACTGACCTACTGTACGACTGCGGGCATGTAATTCCCCTGCTCCATGCCTTGTATTCTTTATTCTAAAATGCAGAATCCATGGATAACAAATGCCACTCAGGTGCTACAGAACAGCTTGACACTGTTGTCCTAGTGTTATGGAAAACAAAACACAACACCCACCCCTCTCCCCACTTTTCTTAGCTCTTCCCCCTCTATGATTTTCCAAAAATAGTAATAAAAAAAGTCCAGAAACGCATGTGGCATTGGAAGACAGGTGATGTGGGGATCCCATTTCAAAAAGGACTGAGAAGGCAGAGGGATCAGCTTTAAATTACATTCAGAGAGGGTGCCTCAAGGAGGTAAAGAGCCAGTGATGTTTCTGGATGCGCTGACTTGCACAAAAGTCCGTCAGGTGGTATCTTTAACGTCCTTACAGCTTTTCCCATATGCTCTATATGTTTTGTTGCCAACCCTAGCTCTAGACAGAGGACAGTAAATTCAAGTTTGTCTATTCTGGTAGTTCTTCCTAAGTAGTCATGCGATACAGAAATGGGGAATTTGCTCTTAATCTTAGCTGATAAATCACATTGTAACTCAGGCAAAACTACACAGTAATCTTTTAACAAGATTTAAGTTTATCTGTTGCTCAACATATGTTAATTACATTTCTATCACAGTGTCTAAAAAAATTATTTCCTACTACTATCAAGAAAAGGCAACAAGACACAAAAAGAGCGTTTTTTCCCCTCGTTATAAGAATATCAGAAACCTGGAGCTAGTGATTGCAAGCTATTAGAAACAAGTGTAGTGAAAAGTGAAACCACACACTACAGCACGAAAAGCATATTAACCACCTCATGGGGAAAGTGATGGGGAATTAATAGATCCACTTAGTACGGGAGAAGGTATTAAAATCCAAGGGTGAAAAAGGCCACTTTAAATAACCGTGACAACTCTCAGAATCACTAAAGGAATGGCAAGGCTTCAGCTGCTTTTTTTTTTTTTGGTTTGTTTTTGCATGACATATTTGTCAAGTTATGAGAATTTAAAGAAACCCTGAAGTCAAGGTGGAAAAAGGAGCTAGTAATCAGGAGCACGATTAAGACTCATGAAGATGGCTGAACTACAGAAAAACAGGAGGAGGGCCACACCACCTCCTCCCGCCCCTTGCACAGTGTATGAGGGGGCACAGAGGGTCTTTATAAGAGGGGCAGCTGAGAGGGACAATTTACTTCCTTTTGCCTATGAGGACATCAAACGGTTTGGTGCAGTCTTGTGGAACACAGCTGTTAAATAATCCTTGATGAAATAGATATCAAATATCTCTACTATAATCTCTTTGGGAAGGGGTAGGTAATACTAGGAAATCCTAAGATTCATGCATTAGGTGAAATAATTCTGAATCTCCTGTATACCTCAAAGATCCTACATTAAAAACTGGCACATCTATCTCTTCCTGACTGAAGAATTACAGCAAGATTACCAGTGCATTAGTATCCAAATCCAAGACGCTAGAAAACCTAGCAAGAAATTAAGTGTGTTGCTGCCAGAGTATTTGGGAAAAGCAGTGGACTTGAAGGAGATTCAGGAGAAACACTAGGAGCCGTGTTCAAACAGTTATTTATGAATCCTGCTTACAGTATGCAGTATTTTTCATCTGATTTGTATCCCTATCCAAATAATGGAATTGATACTGAGAGAACTAGACTCAGCACAGGTGAACACAATTACCAGCTATGAGCAGCAGGAATTCAGAGAGAATACAGCTGTCCTGACAAAATCCAACCCTTTTTTTTTTTTTTTAACTTTACAGAATCACAACTGAGCAGAGGAAGGAAGTAGAGTGGATATAATGCATTTGAGTGTGGGAAGGAAAACCATATGGTACTTCAAAATATTGTTAATGCAAACAAAAAGCTTTATTCCCTGCAATATAGCAAATGACAGGGAGGCATCCATGTTTTAACTTAAATGCCTAACTCTCCCTGCATTCTTCCTCAACCTCAGGGCTTGCCAAGGGAGGTGCTGGGATGTGGCCATTCTTCCTCGCTTGTGTTTACCCTGCTGATCAGAAAGGGCGAAAGCCCCAAAGACAGTAACTTCTTAAATGAAGGGAGTTCTAAAAAGCCTACATTTTTCAGTTGGCCAGCTCCACTTTCTTCCTGAATATCCTGTTGCTCACCTTGAATACCCACATCTGAAAGTGCAATCCTGCCATATGGATGTTTAATGAACTTGGGGGAACGCCCAACATATCAAATCCATTTCTTAAACACTGCCCTTTGAAATAACGATTGCTGCAAGGTAACCCATAGTCTAGGATGCAGCAGGAGAATTCTTATACAAACGGAGAGTGTTTTAAAAGCAAACACTCAGAGCTTTTAACCTTGTATATGTTTCTCATAACCACACTACTGTAAAGGAGCTTTAATTGGCATACAGGTGGGATATCATGGGGACTGGGGTCTGAAGTCCTTTTCCTTCTGCAGTAATGCAAACAGCTGCAAGTATAATGAGTTAGGCTAGAAAAAAAATGCAAAATTGTAATTCATTTAAATACTTGGTTCAAAAATGAAATGTGTGGTTTTTCTGTTAACAGCAATTTTGTTAAATGCACATGGCTTCTTTCATTTATAAAAAGATTCAAAACTGGCTTTGAAAATAAGTAACAAAAAAGAATTTTTTTTCCTAAAGTCCAGTCAAGGGTAAAAAGGGAAAAAAGGAATGATGAGGAGAAAAAGTACTTCACTGAGATTGGTCAAGCTCTTTATAGCCCCAAACCACTTGAAACGCTATCTGCTGTACCCTGGGTCTTGGGAAGTAAGTAAAACCTCTTTCTAGAGCAACACAGCATTTGGAAAGATCCATGCATCCTTTACTAAATGTAGCAACCTCTGAGTAAAAATGTGATGGCTCTTTCAGAATAGACAGTATTGGAATAGTCATCACGAATAAGGAAACGTATGCAACTGTTCTCAGGTCTACACTAATGTATTCTTCTCTACAGAAGAGGAAAAAGCAGGGCGAAAAACATGAAAGCATCAGGTCCATTCAAAATAGGTGGGAGAAAAATATGGGAGAATCTTTTAGGGAAAGACAGAAAGGTGCCATACAAGCAAGGCAGTTTTCCCATGTAAGAGGAGCACTTGGAGTGGGAAAAGAAATGGCTTCCAGGATTACCTAAACCAAAATTGCCGGGCTGGATGACTAGTCTCCAGAAAATAACCACCTCAATTTATTTCAGTTTCTTTATTGTTTCCTGGAAATGAAGAGAACTAAGACTTCTCCCCAAACCCATGTGGTGGGAGCTGCAGATGGGACTAGCAGAGAGATCCCATCCAGGCAGGGACTGGCAGAATGGCAGCAGCACAGCCACAGGAGCGAGCAGCGGGAGCATTCCACTCCCCGCACCACTGCCCATCCCTTTCCCACCCAGCAGATATGTCCAGGGCAGATCTCCGGTCTCTGACGGGGAGCCACTCAGCCATTCCTACAAAATACCATTTCAGAGTTCTTTTCTGCTGCCTCCCCATACCCCCTGCCCTTTCTCCCCCTCCAATCTGCCAGGCTTTGTAAATATTTCATGAACTGCCTTCATGCATTCCTGCACTAAAGTCTTGCTAACAATAGAAACCGCTATTACCCTGCACTGTTACGCTACATCCTGCACAAGGTCATTCTGCTTTTCTTCCTTAGTATCTTTGCTCCCAAAGGGAAAATGCATTAATGGCAAGGAGGAAACAGCTGCCTGCAAGCAGCTACAAGAACAAGAAAATGGTGTGTTAATTACCAGCACTGATAATGCCAGTCTGAACAGCATTAAGAGCTGAAAAGCCAATTTGGATGAAAATGCTAAACAATAATAATGGTTTTCAATCTCTAAATTCTGGAATCTACAAACTGCTACTTCAGCCATTATGGCTATTGTTATGGCAAAAGAAAAAGACTTAAATAAAGCTTGTTGATGTGTTCGTCAGCTGCTCAGAAGACATCAAATAGTTCATCCTGATGATGGGTTGACAAAATATTGCACTGAATTATAGTGAGAAAAGGCAAAGAACGTATTCTTAGTGTTAACTAAGACCTACTTTATAAGTTAGAACAAAAGGGTCACAAAAGTTCTTTACAGCTTTACCTCTTCTTGCTGTCATTACAACCCAACAACACTCCCAACAGCTTCTGTTTTTTTTTTTCGGGGCTGGAAGTAATGTGTGACTGAATGAACTGAAAGTGAAAATAAGAATTTCACAGGGTTCCCTAAACTGTGATTATGTCAATTTAGTGAGGCTGTCTTCCTTCTTGAAGTAGCATATTTTCCTGATCCACAAAGCATACTGCAGTGGTGCTCCTATAAATCAAAACTTTTAGTGAACACAATGCTCTGACAATTCCTCTGTCATAGCACAGAGGCTCTGCTTACTCTGAATTGGTTAAAAGGGCTTATACTTGTTTCTACATTAATTGGATGTAAACCAGGAGTTGAGACATCTGTGGCTAAGCGGGCATGAGTGCTCACTTTTGCTAAACTCCCACTGTTTTGATGGAATCTGGCAAATAAGGTAGTCAGCCCTTTGAGCAAGACTAAGACACTTCCTTTTAAAAAAAGAGTTAAGCATTTAGAAAGGCTTCAATACATCTTTTATGATTTCCTATTATTTTGCTACTAGGATCCCTCTCAGTTGTTTCAAAGACTTTGTTCAAAATAAGACAGCGCTAAATGTGTATGACCAGGGGGAAGAGAGTGACATGCATTGGAAAATACCTTGCATCCAGGGCTAAATAAACCAGTCACTTTCAAGTTCCTTATTTCAAATACGCTTTATGTATTTCATGACTGTGGGATTGTATTAACTTACATATAACTATATACAGAAAATGACTAAATACATTTCAAATTCCGTTTGAACAAACTAATCTCCTTCTGGTATCAAAAAACCCTTTAACTCAAAACCCAGGAAAATGAGACCATCTGCACCATCCTCCCTTGGGCACCAGTTTACACGTGTAAAGTTAGTCTTAGATTTTGAATTTACTCTGAATTAACTGTGGTGAATCTCTAGATTTTTTCATGCAGGTTCATTAACTATTGCAAGACTTGAAAGCAGTTAAGATCAAGGACCCCCATTTCACCTATAAACCATACATATCAGCTAAGGTATTGCTGGAAACTGTAATAGTAATTTCCACTGCTGGATGCAGAGCTAGGGGGTTCAGCAAGGTCTATTACATGAACAAAATGTACCAGGATCCATTGAAATAACTTCAGCAAAAAATCCCTTCTTGGTGTTTTCCATTAACAGGCCTGATAGAAAACATTTTATGAAAGAGGTGTGAATTCTTGTTCCCATTGCTCAGATGCTAATAGCAACATGGCGATGTGCTGCCATCAGCAGCAGGATCTCAGCCAGGCTATTAAGTCTTGTAGCTGGCAGGATTACTTACATTTTGCAGCTGGACTCGGCTTTGTGCCATACACTCTGACTTTGCCATCATGCTGGAAGCATTTAGGCTGTAGGTCTTCCTATTCTGTGTTTCTTTCAGCTGTTCATGAATTTGCTTTGTTTGTTTCCTGCAGAGAGAAATAAAATTCATGTAAGAAAGAGCTAGGTTGATCTTCTACTATAGCCGTGATATTTTTATAGCCACGGTTCCCTTTGTTCAAAACTTCACCGTATTAGATTAACCAGCTGAGCTAATTCACTAGTGTCTAATATTTCAATGCAGTGGTCATTTTCTGGTGAGGCTTAAGAAAGGAAAACAAAAAAAAAAAAGCTTTTCTGTTTAAATGATATTTTATTCCCAGATTACTATAATAGCATGCTAGTTGTTTTAGTGCATATTGTAAGATCATCTATTACATATTTAACAACAGCTTGCAAGTAGGCCTGAATATTAAAAAAACATTTTGTTCTGATTTGGAACAAAGATTTTGGCAAATACAGCAGGCATTAGCCCCTGTTGGCTATAAAAAGTGTCGAAGAATCAAAGATTTCTGCTAGTAGCTGATTAGACTTGCCCTATACCCAGTATCTTGTATAGACCAGCTTTTGCTTACATGCTTAAACCTGGAAAAAACCATCAGTACGGTATCTGAGGCTGTGTTTTTGACATATTATACTACGGTCCAGTATGTCAGAGCTAGGAATACCACTAGATGAATCACTTGCAAGATTCAGGAGATAACTACACTATTAATAAAGGCTTTCTGTTTCTGCCATGCTATATTGGTAAACTGAGTTTTAAAGTTCTGTAGATGATTGAAGATATGAAGCAGCAAGCTTTATTTTAAATATTTCTTTTATCTTCTGCAAACAGATATCTCAGCTGGACAAAAACTGTTAGCAAAATATATTTAAGGTCTTTTATCAGTCTCCATTCTTTTGATAAGCTACACTGAGACTATCAGTTTAAAATGATCACGAGAAATAACTCCACAATACTATTTTAATTCTTTCTTTCTTTCTTTTCTTCCCTTCTTCCTTTTTCTCTCCAGCAGATGTATCTCCAACAGCAAACCCACAAAGGCCCTGGAAACTGCCCAGCAAGGTCAAGGACTCGTCCTTGTGTGCAGCAGCACTTCGTTATGCCACCAGCAGCTTTCGGACAGCAATTGCCATGGAGCCAAATCTCAGAAGGAAGTGATTTCAGGGAGGTGTCAATAAGAAATAAAGGAAATATAGTCTTTCTATGCTGAAATTTGAAATTTTAGCAAAGATGCTTCAGTAACATTTGAAAAAAATTCTGGTGATTTTACTGCTGAAAACCTTGTGACATCATCAAGTCTGACAGCGTCTTCCTTGACTCAGGCTAATGAATTTGCCACCAAATGAAGTATAAAAGTCAATTTAACATCTTCCAGTGCATCTGTGTCTAATGCAAGGAAGTGTAAGAAACCAGAGGAAAATGACTGACTTAAGTGATCAAGGGGGGAAACTGTGAGAAAGGACAAATTCCCTCAATACGAAAGCAAGCAGTGAGAAGTATCACAGTTCAGATATTCAATTTTGATAATACAGTTTTCAATATATTAAAATGGGATTTCCTCTGCCTTTGAGTCCCTTAGTTCTGATTCAGCATTGCACAATTTAAGCATTTGCTTCAACTGAACAAGCTGTAAGCACCTGCTTAGAAGTAGGTATTTGCTATAGAATGTTTCCTGAATACAGGTCATTAACTATAATAAATCTTGGACTCGCTAAGTATCTCTTATGTTTTCTATTTACATCCTATTTTGAAACAGCATGGCAAATGAAAAAGAGTGAATTTACATTGTAAGCGTGTTACAGATATTAGTGGCATGTTTTGAGTATAGCTAGGAGCTCATAATTAGTAAGATTTATGAATATATGTGGGTGAGGAAATAATTTCTCAAGCACAAAAACTTATTAAACTCTTAAAATTCTTCCTTAGCCAAAACAACTTGTAAAGTTAATATCAGAATAATCTGCATAGATATATAATCTGAAGGAATCTAGTGTCAAATTAAATTGATTAGTCAGTTGATTACGAAACTTCTCTTTCAAAAACATTTTTTGCTATCTACTCATTTTTTAAACCAATGACATTGAATAATTTAATTTGTAAAATGTCAAAATTAACTCTTCAGCATTTCATAAAATTCCAGGGGAAATTAATAAAAGCAACTCTAGAGTTAGCATGAATAATTATTTTCTGATCAGCTAAATTACATACACTGAGGCAATAAGCATATATATCCGTATGTCCTATTAGAAAGCCAGCCACTTGCATGGTGGTGTCCATAATGGTTATGGATCATCCAGTCTTTTTTGATGACTGTTTTTGAGTGGAGACTTCATATAAAGTCTAAATCATGACAGCGAAACACCATCAGAGCATCAGACTTCGGGAACCTCTTCTATGCATACAATGTTCTTAGAATTTAATCAGGAAAATAACAAAACAAATTACAAATTTTTGGAACTATAATTTGAATTTATTTAGAAAACCTGAGTTTTGAGTTGTTTCTACATCTATAAACACATATAAGTAAACTGGAATATTCAGCTTCACTGCTGCAATCTTTAACACTAAAATTGAGATTCCTGAAGGTAATTAACTGGGAGAAACAATCTAATAATTAATTTCCTTTTATGATCATGCAACCTAACATTAATATTAGGTTTATGCATATTCATTTTGCCAAACTACAGGTTGCACAGTTATAAAACTAGAAAATATTAATAATTCAAAGTTACTCACCTAATAATATATGTATTTTATACTTTTTGTTTTCAAAACAAATGGGCCTTATGTGTTCTACTTTAGAGATATTTGGCACTAAAGTGTTGTTACTTCAGCAAGAAATAAAGTCACCAGTCATCTATAAAAGTCTAAGTCATAAAGAGCAGCCCATTACTGTACTCTCCCTCTGTTGCCAATACTTACAGCACCTTCTTGATTACCCTAAGAGGAATAATTGGAAAGCATAGAGTTTAACTGTAGTCCTAAACTTCCTTAGATTGAATTTATTTTAAAGAAGGACTTTTAATTTAATGGTGCACAGGGAAGTGCATATTTCTAGCAGCAGGTATACAATTGTCAGACTAAGAATGTCAGGGTCAGAGTCTTCATGGAAACTTTTTTCTTAAAGGATGCACCATTCAGAGTTTCTGTAGCTGTTAGCAACATTTTAAATTTTTGATACATCAAATTAAACCCAAGGATTATCCCCTATGCAGGAGGAATGCTTTGATAACTCTTAAGTATGATCAAGATACATCTGCCTGATGAAGAAGCTCCTGAAAATCTGTTGACTAAAAACTAACATATCATAAGGGTTGAGGCACTTTAAATTTGTTGGTTTTTACACCCTTAAGACACTGGCCAATGTCACAGTTACGATACTGTTTTATGTGCCCTCTATGCAACCCAGTCCAGACACTCTTATGTACTTTTTGGACAGTTTTCCAGATGGAGCCACAGCCAGGGAGTTAGGGATTGATTAGTGTCTTACCATTACTCTGTCTCATATATTTGACAAGACCTCTTGACTGAACTGGAGGTGCTCATTTTCTCATTAGACTTCAAACTTCAGTTCTCGGAATCTGGCACACTTCAACTCTTCCCAGTAACTCTTAACTATCATATTTATAATGCAGATAAAAAACCAAACCCAACACCTCCACCTCCTGCTGAGATATGAAGCGCTATTGTCTTGTGAGTTCACCTTTGAAGCATTATTTCTACTCGTTATTTTTAGACACAGCTCTCCCCATGACCTCATCAAAGTCATAGTATTTGGAAGGCTGTTCCAACGCAGCTTTCCACCACCCCCTACAACAGTGCAAAACCAAGAGGGGCACAGCTGAATAACACGGGGACATTTTATTCACGCTATGCTCAGTTGTTGAGTGCATGTGCTTCCAACCGACAATCGCATTCTGCCTTTTCTGAATCTCTCTTCATCAGCAAAAACCCCAAGCCTTTCTAGGAAGAACAGGAACACCTTATTCTCTTTTCTTTCTTCTGCAGATCTAAAATGCCTGACATTTCTAATGCAGTGGCAAAATGGCTGTTTCTACTCACAATTTATGCTACAACAAAGGACTCTGCAGAGAGGAACTGTCCTGCCACTGCATCGTCCCAGCTAGCATCGCTGTCATAGTCTAGGTCCAAAGAACAGTTAAACAAAATCCCTCAAGACATTAGACCAGGTAGGAGTGTTTAGATGAAACATGAATGAACTCAAGTCATCACTCAAATCATGTCTGGGGGGATGAAAAAGAACAAAAAAGGATCTGGTGACTTTTCCAAGCTTTTTTAAAATTTTTTTCCTGATAGAAATGTCAAAACATTTTATATTTTTCTAAATAAAGAGTAGTCCTCATCAGGTTTCCTACCCAATTAAATAAATTCTAAAAAGGGGGATTCAGGTAAGCATCCAAACTTTTAAAAAGTGCAAACCTCCACATTTTCGATAATCAGCCACCATGACTAACCTCATGAAGGTACTATTTATATTGATATGTGTTCTCTTAGTAGCTCCAGCTGGAACAGGAATGAGGGATGACAACCATACAGAACATATTTATAGATACAGTGGCACTGACAAGCATGTCCTGTAATCGCTATGAGGTTTTTGCAAGTCAAATTATACACATACCGAGAAATATTATAAAATAATGTTTACTTGGGAAGATAAAGAATAGAGTGGAAAGTATTTCACCTGAAAATAGTTTAGTACAGATAATTCCACCATTCTTGGACAGTTCAATGTCCTTGGGCATTACAGATACTCAGTTATGCAACTACATCAGCAGTTTACAACTATTAGCTACATGTTAGAGATATCTGCAGAGAACTCGTCTCTTTCTGCATTTCTAACTTTACCTTTGTTCTCAGCATACAGAAACAAAAGGGACACTCAGGGATATGAAATGAAATGCAAAAAGAAGATGGTATGTTTGAACTTTTATTTTCAAAAGAGGAAAGTGATTATTGCACTGATAGTAAACAACACAAAATTGTTATTGTTAAAAAAAAAGTTGAAAGGACACAATCTCTTCTTTCCTGATATCAGAAAAAAAGAAACAAGAACACATATTTCTCCTGTTTAGTTTTTTTTTTTTNGAGAAATTGAAGAACTGTAAAGCCGTAAAAAGGACAGAAGCTAAATAACAAACACACTAGACGAAGGCTCTTACTTTGTTTTGAAGTAGAACGCTGCACAAAGCATGCCCACTACGACTATGCCAAAGACGATACAGGAAATAGACAGCACCTGGCGCTGGTACACTTCTTCGCTCTCTGTGAACAGCAAAATTGAGAATTATGAAAGCATCAGAAAACAATACTTGCGAAAAGTGGGTTTCAGCACATCATGGTTTCACTAATGATGGACAGATACAAGAGATTTGGAGGTCTGGATTGGCCAGTTCCTCAACAGGATGGATGCTTCTCTGAACCTCTCATCTAGATAAGGTTCACAGAGTCGTGGCCTCCTAGGAAAGTTTTAGAAAATGGTTCCAATACACACTGAGAGATACATAATAAAAATAGGAGAGTTTAATATCTTCTCTGCCCTACATGCTATTTTTCAGCTTTTTTAGAAAACTTCTACTCACAATAGGATAAAGAGCCCTACAACCGCGGAACTTTTCTGGCTTAAGGGAAGACCCATCAGAGTTCTCACAAGGTCCCACAAGATTCAGAGTTCTTTTTTAGCTACCCAAAAAATATAAGGTTTTTTTTTACTGAATGGTGATTATAATGCCTTACTCCCATATCATTCCCTGTACTTTAAGCTTATGTACAACATACCAGAGTAAAAAATTAATTCAGTCAACTTGGATGGAACCTAATAACTCCTATGCTACAATGCACTAGATATTGCTTTCATGGGAGTCTATTTTTTAAAAGAAATTTCCTCACTAAATCTCATAATCTTCTAATTAATTTTAAAATAGGAACAGAACAAAAGTAAAAAAAAAAAAGAAAAAAGCTAAGAAATAAGAGAAAACACTTGTTCATGACAGCAGACAGAAGCTGATAGGCAAACTGGAGTTTCACACACTGAGTTCATCAACAGCTCCTTAAGTGCTGCATTTTATTTTTATTATTTCAACTACTTCTCTAGTCCAAAGTGCTAACATGCTAAACAGATTATTATTGTTTTAAGATCAGTTTCTCCAAACACGCAACATACACACCAGTATTTTTATTCATATATTTTAGGTAGAAATCCAACATGTACGCTTATCAAAGCACAGTACAAGCACTGTACACTGACAAACTTACATTTCCTTTCTAGGTTGGAGATCCTCAGTGCAGACCCCCCCATCCATATGAATACCAGACACATATGTCAAGTAGGTGACAGTAACTCCAAGTTCCAGATTCATAAGTCTCAGGTTTGTAAGAAGAAAATATTGTATGACAACATTAAGGTGAATCTAGGCAAATATTGAAAAAAATCTACACCTAATTGGAACTTCAGTCAAATACTAAGCGGTGTTATAATTACTGAAGACTATGTACAGTATCCTAATCTGTACTAATTATTAATTTCTCAAGAATTAATATCACAGTGCTGTTACCGAAAGTTTGGAATCTTAAGTAAAGTTATTTGTCTCTTGTAAAATCCCAGTCCCTTTTCATAAGCTATTTCAAATAACATTACAAGTACCAAATCTTTAGTTCTTAATTACTTATTTGCTTGC
>WEKW01011588.1:215-14768 GCA_013389905.1 Sula dactylatra | reverse complement strand
TTGCTCAAAGAACACCACAGTGATTCAAAAGTCATTTCAAAGATGCAAAATGTTCTCAGTTCCTGTTGATGTTTTTTCTCTCATTTAATTTTGAAATTCTAAAAGCTGTACTTTTAAAATATTGTCTTAAAATTAAAAAGAAGCAAATATAGTACCTTACACATTTTACATGTCTAAAATATATCTGGAAAGGTTGTAATTCAATAGGAAATCCTGGTAACATTGCAGTAAAAGCGATTCCTGTAGAGCTTTAGGCCCATTCCTCATTGGCATGTATAAAATTTGGATCTAGACAATACATCCTCATTGGCAATGAACTAAAAGTTTGGGAGTTTAATGTCTTTTTTTGTTTTGTTTGTTTGTTTTTACTAGCCTTTATCCACCTTCCATTTCCACTGCTGTACAAAAAAGGACTAGTCTTACAGATTTTGAATTCTTATGTTGGGGTGGATCACACTGCAAATAGTTCAAGAACTGTTCAGTTCAGCAATTGTTAATCTATTCTGCCTGAATACCGATTTCAGCACCTACTGCCTAAGACTACAACTAAAACATACATACTTATGAACTGTAATTTCACTCAAACATTGCATATAATGAAAAAATCTATTAAAAGAAATTGATTTAAGTAATATGTGTAAACAGGCTTAATTTTGCTTTTCTTTCAACCTAAGTCCTCATTAAAAGCTTCCTTTCTTTTTTTTCCTTTGTTATTTTTTTGAGAAACAGTGAGTTTAATGCAGTTTTGGTCTTTTGTCAGTCCTGAATAGCTATCACGCTCTTGTTAAAGATGCTTTAGAATATGTCTTACCAAGATAAAAGCACTTCAGAGACTGGACAATATTATCTTGCACAAACAACTATGCGAAGATTTAGGTCTCTTGTGTAGTCAGATTAATCCCCGTCACCAGCTTTTCAACACATGCTGATCAATGCTTTCTTTCCTTTTTGTTTATTTTGCACAGTGCATATTTAAAGAACTACTTATTGATTAACTTTACTCTGTTTCTTAGACACCTTTGTTCATTTTTTTATATCCTTTAAATCTTTATTTATGTATTAGACTCCACCATTTTTTGTCTCCATCTTAAAATACAATCAGTTAAGCATCTTTCCATTCTCTGATCTCCCACACTGGCATTTTAAAAAACCCCCACCTTCTTACTGATAGAAAAGTAATCTGTCTCTCTGCGCAAACTTTGAAGGTCTCCTCATTGTTGCCTTGATTTAACCTCACGATTGCTCTAAACACATATAGCACAGCTGAGATCCTCTCTAGCCAAGATGTACAGAACAGGGCCTTTAAATAAGGCAGAAGGCTACACCTGAATACTGCAAAGCACTTTTGCTCTCACAGAACACAAAGCTGTAGAAATTCAATGTGTGGAAAAGAGAAGAACTGAAAATTCCTTCTCCTTAGTTGAAGATGTGCATCAACTTGTGCATACAAGTATTTACATACTAAAACAAAATTCCCAAGGTAAAGTAAAATGTGACTGAAATCATGATGTCTCTCTTTATTCACATATATTCATATATTCCTTGTGAAGTAGATCACCTTAATTACATTCTATTGAAATAAATACTCTAGGGAGAGGATCCCTCATTTAATGAGCAGCGAAGAAAATATTTCAGCTAAAACACAAAATATAAACTGCCATGGATATTCCTGGATAACGCAGCTGAGGAGTTGAGACTACAGAACACGAATTCCACCCCGCGTTCAAGTTATACAAAATACATAACCTGTACCAACAGAAATACAGCCACAGAACTGCAAAATAACAGAGTAAACTGTCTAGCTGCAGACTATTTTGTTTAACAAAAATTAGGGAAAGAAAGATCTTCCCAGAACATAAAGACAAGACGAGCTCACATGGGACATGAAGCCTGTTGGAAGGCTGGGTTCCTATAGACAAGTCTCCATTCACTGTGTGCGTTGTCACACGCTTAGCCCATTTTTATTTATACTATTGATTCTTTCTTATTTTCATTTCTACTACAAAATTGTCTTTCTCCCTTCCCCTCTGTCACATCACCCCACTGAATGTAAGCTTCTCGTGCCTTAAGTGCTCCTTTTTCTAAGCTTATCTCACACATTTACTACCATTGTGACACACAAAATGACTATTGGTGACCCACAGAAGCAAGGATTCTTCCAGCGCTCACATCACAGTCACATTTCATCTGTCTGTTACTTAAAAAAAAAAAAGAGTATGTGCCATATTCCCAGTACTAGGGGTTTAGGTTTTTTTCATCTCTTGCTTTTCAAAATTTATTCTTAAAGGCTGTCATCTGTCTGCTTTATGCATGCGGAAAGACCCACTGAAGCATACATATAAGTCTTTAGAGGAGCAAAAAGTGTAGGGTAGACACATTTTTTTCATGATCGTTACTTCTAAAGGATATGGTAGGTTTTGTTGTGTAAATAAGCTGAAACTTGCCTCTTTGTGACTTTATTATAAAAGGAAGAACACTGGTACAAGGTCCTTGAGAAACAACTGCATGTGTTTCTAACCATATTACTGAGAAAAAATAATATAGTTAATTAAAACAGATTATGTTAGGCTTTGCTAGCACCTAAATCCACAATGTAATTACCAGCCATAATCACTGGATCCTTTAGTTCTATTGTGTATTTTCTGAATTCATTGAAATATCTTTGAAAGGTATTTCAAATACGAAGAACAGCGTTGTGCATGTGGCCTATGCAATATGATAACAAAACAAAAAGAGTAGCTTTCCCCCTTGTGGTGCTTATTTCAATGGCTCCTGAATAAAATCTCAGTATGGTCACAAGCATCACAGAGAATAGTTACTGAAGATTCAAACTGAGCTAACTGAGAAATTATGACGTTTACCATACAAATGCATTACTTAAGTTTTGCTCTGTAAAGAAAAAAAATACAAGTAAACGTGCAGATTAATTTTTCTGCTGAAGTTTTTACTCCCAGCACAAAAAGCACCACAAACCCTAACAGCATTCGGCATTCCCTTACCATCCTCACTCCCCTCCCCTCAATGGACCTGCTCTGCATTGCTGCAAGTAACAACATGCTATAGAATAAATATGGAAAGCCCAGTATCCTGTCATGGGTAGGTATGACAAACAATTGCTTTCCACGTGCTTTCTCCCATGGATAAATGCCAACGAAAACTTTATGACAATAATTCTGTGACTTATTTTTCACCAGAAAATTTAGAGATGTTGTTCTTCACCTTTTTCTCAATCCCTGCCATTTAAGAGTTAACAAAGGAAGCGTGGCCTAATGGATAGAACATACAACCAGCTTTTCGTCAATAATTACAAGAGAGCATGAAGGCAGGCTTTCTTTTTGCCCCCATACAAACACTAAGCGATGCAGGTATAGCGAAGTGGGCACTGCCACACTGCTGTAACCTCACTGCCACACACCTTTTTCCTTTCTGTTCATTCCCTGGCCATGCGTTTTCTGACATGCCTCTTTGCATACCATATTGCATTGGAATGTCCTGCAGAGCCAGACCCTTGCTACTGAGGTGAACCTCTATAGTATCATTTGCCATTCACACTCTTACTGATGTCCTGCATCCTCAAAGTCCCATATATAACAACAGCGGAGGACTACATGGAAACCCCATACACACTGTCAAAATTTCCAGTAAAATATGGATTCCCATAAGCTAAAAGGCAAGAAAGTAGTTAAAATGTATTTCTCAATATACTTAGATTGATGTGTGACAAGTGCTGAACTATATAAGGCATTCTAAATTTAATTCATGAAAAGAATATAAAAAGCCTGCATGTTCCACAAAATCTGTGATTGCCTCAGCATCAGACTGCCAACTCTCCCAAGAGTTTTCTCTGTTCTTTCCCTTGCAGAAACCCACCGTACAGATTCACTGCCATATGCTGTGGCTTGTGCTAAGGCAGAACAATTTAACAGTTTTGAAATGCTACAAGCCACAGTTCACAAATTTCTTCTTTGACCTTGGGTAAGTCAAGATCCTTGTTCTTTCTGTAACCGTGAGGATAATATTGCCTCTTCGATTTCAGTGAATAACGTGATAAAATTTAATATAGACATATTAACCTCTAAAGGAATGAAGTCTATGCAAATACACAAAATAGATAAACCTGTCCCAGATATTTCTGTTCCAACATCTTTAAAAGCATATGCATTACTTCATGTAAAATACCATGTTTTATTCTAATTCTCAACTACCTTTATTAGACACAGAGTTTTCTTCCTTCAGCTTTTGTCTGTCTGGGTAGAATTTCCCTTTTACAAGGGCTTCAAAACACTTGGGTTCACAAATTAAGAGCGGAAGTTTGTATCTGCTATCGCTTACAGAAAGGGCAGAGTCAAGGTTAATTGCACAGATTCACATTTCAGACTGGAATCAGAGCAAGCTGACTTCTGCTGGCAAAAGTTCATAAAGCATTTCATAGTTTCGACAGTGATTCTCTCTTGGGAAGAACTGTTCAATGATTCTGATTGTAATGAAGATTAACAAAATACATTTTCTTGTACTTGTGGAACATCCACAGCAGAAGGATCTTAACGAGAGCAAAGTGAAATAGATGTAGCCCATTATACATTATAATTGCACAATATTATACATTGTTTGCCTATTGGTATTTAACACTAGTAAGACCATTTTCTGTGTACACAGAAGGCAGAAAAGAAAGGGATGAGTATTCAACCAGACTGACTTATTTTGAGTACTTGATTCTACAATATTAATGCTGCATTAGCACTAGTTTTGCATGGAATATTAAAAATGAAGCAATGAATTAAGTATAATGTCATAGACTCATCATGAAAAGGCATGCAAAGGTACGTGCTCTAACCCTGAGCTCTCAACAAGCTATTTTAGGTTGGTGAGTGAAAGGTGAAATCTCATTCAAAAATTAATGAACGAAGATCTCCTGAAAAGTTATTTCCATCAAATCCACCCTTAAAAAACCCACAAAATAAAATGAGCCAAACAGTAGAGAGATATTTGCAAAAAAGAAAAAAGAGAGGCTAACCTTACACGAGAATGTCTAGTGTTGTCTATGATTACAATAATTGAAGTGCGATAATCAACAAGTGAAGGTGCCAATATTCTTAGTAAGTGCTAGTTGTTATGAAGTGAAAATTTGGTAAGTACTGTTAAACAGCAAGATTCTGAAGGTAAATTAATTTTAAGTTTGGTTTCCTAAGAAACAATAATTTCCTTTTATCTGCAGGGAACTTGGGAATTTGTGTCAGCTATAACCAGAACTCAAATCTAACAAACTTTCAAAGCCTCAGTTAAGTACATTCAAAGCAACATATTTATTAAATCTTAGGCTTGAAATCACTCCATAGGCAGCTAAGTGATAAGAGGTAAAGTTTTCCTTTTTAAGAAGTCTGGTTAGGAGTTTTTTGTGTATTGACAATTTATGAGTAAGACAACTCAGTTCTATTACGAACTTTACCTACTTTCATTCTATTTCTAAGATGGATAAGGTCAGTCAATCTATCAAGAAAATTCATTACCTAAGTCTCATCAGCCTCTCTGTGCATGTGCTAATTTTCCTTTTTGAAATATTCAGTTTTAAAATTTATTATAGCCATTCTAAGTTTCTCTAAGACCTTCTCTGACTGCAAAAATACACCCAGTAAGCTATTCTGTACATTCTTATTACATACTAATAAGAATAAAAATTACATGTGAACCTTGCTTTTATCTTATTCATTTTTGATACAACCTGAATATAAATGTTTTAACTTGAGTTTGCCAAGTATAAGAGAAAAACACATATGAAGGCCATTCTTCCTCCCTCCCCCAACTTAACTTCGAGTGTTACCTGGTTAATAGAGGTTGACAGCTAAAAATCTAGGGCAATATTTTAGACATTGAGTACACTGAAAAAAACTTATCATAAAAAGGGTAAAGCTGTCTAAAACTGTGATCCTCTGACAGCAATCTCCCTGCCTGATGGCTGCCTGCATTTTTGCTGATGTGTGAAAGGGATGAGCAGCTAAGGAGCTACCCCGTAAGGAACAGCAGTCCCGAAGGAGAGAAACTTGAAATCTGATGGAAAGAAAAAGAACCTACTAAAAGAACTGAAACATTTAATTTCTGTTTTATGTTAGACCACTGTTGAGGGCATTTCTACTGAAAATGCATCAGGTTGCTGAAGAAACAGTACCATGTTAATACGGTGTGAAATTCTGGGCAAACCAGCTACACCTAAATGAGATCAACTCTTGCCCTAATCTCATGTGAAAACTTGCAGCTTTGAGCTAAAGACTTACTGAAGTTTTTCCTGGGCATTAAGGATTGCACATGGCCCTGTACGCTGTGGTGTTCTTGCAACTGAGTTGCAACTGAGAAAATAAATGAACAGCTCTCAGCAGAAAAAAGCAGGGAAGCAGCAGGCATTTTCAAGGAAACCGTGCCCCTTTCCCCCCGAAAAAGACTGTGTCATGTCTGAAATGGAGGGGGATGGGACCCCACAGAGCACCTATTTTTTGTCATCTATCGTTCAGTGCAGAAGGGCGCTGACCAACAACAATACTCCAGTCACCAAGACAAACTCATCCAATTTAGTTATAACTCAATCAGCCATCAGCAATTAGTCCCATAAGCAGTACACGTTACTGGTTTCTGGACACAGAAAGCTCTGGCTTCATTACCACAAATCAAAAAGAGATTTGAGAAAAGCATGATGAAGTAGACACTGGTGAATAGGAACATCCAAATCTTAACAGCACGATGAGGCAGAACAATTTGCCCCCCCCCTCATTCTTTGATTGTGACATAAAGTTTAGAGCCTGATATCCCCTCTTTGTACGCTTTTTCTTTGTGTGTATTCACATTGCACAAGAAAGAACCGCAGCGGCAATGCTGTGTGAGTGCTTTTCCTGGCACGACGGATGGCATGACATGCGGCACCGACAGCCCACTGGGGACGGGACAGCACCAACAGCACAGCAGTAGCAACTCATACAGCCAGCAGAAAATGAATAGCAATGGAGTGGTACCAAAGAAGCCAACTACAAAAATACACTGAAAGAAAATCCCAGCGGGACAGCTGGAGGTTTTTAAACCTTTGCAGTACTCTGCAAGTCTAGGCGGTGCAAAACTTCTTCACAGTACCATTGTTATGCTTGCTAGTACCTCAGCACCGAACTAATAGCTAGAACTAATAGCTACTGAACTAACAGCAAAAACCACTTGTGTTTTAGTTATTAATAGCTAAAACTTCATGACCTTAACATCAAGTCTTATTCTTTATGTCACTTCTGCTTACTGAGAATCACGGCTCCAAGTACCTCCAGCTTCTACTGCAAGTCCAAGGGATGCAAATTCAACCCCTTAAATGAGGTCTCTCACCGTCAGACCGCTCTCGGTGACAGGATCATACTAAGCCAGCAGGCAAGGAGGGCATGCAAATTGCTGGTAACTGTTTCAGAGCCAAACACCAACCAAGCAGGTAAGTCTGCACAGTTCCAGCTACCTTTGTGTTGACTGTTCTCATAGAATGGTTTTGAAACCGCTTCAAATTTAGGCAAGAAAATCCATATAACTAATACATTACAGAGTCTGAATGTTACCTACTGGTCTTCCATTGAACGAAGACATTTGCAACATTTTCTGCATTGTACAGAAAAAAGCTTCTAGTCTTTCATGGACATGGAAGAAGCGTCAAAGCATAAATCACAGAAGCTTAAAGACTGGAAAATATTACAAATATACAGTGATTTTTGTTTTTAACTAAATAACTTTTTTTTCCAGAAGGATTTAGTTTTGGGATTTTTTTTTTCAGTGGTTATGTCTCCATGTATATTTGTACAGGCTACAAATTATTTACCAGGTCCTAGAGACCCTTCATACCAAAGAGTTCCCCTCACTCTCTCTCTGACAGAGTGTGTAAGCCCCACAATTCTGTATGAGAGTCTTAAGCGGGGGAAAATAGTATACTATCCTGCTCCAGAATGAAGACTCACCCTTTTATCCTATCTTAATTTTTGGCTGCTTCTTGGCACATCTCTTCATCTTCCCTCCCTGATTTTGTTATCTTCCTTTCCTTTTCTTATTTTTCATTTTAAATCTTATAACCAAACACAGTTCTGCACTTTAAAAATGTCTTCGCTGTCAACCTTCCCCCCCCCACCATCAGCATCAAAAATCTTCCAAAGTGAAACTTCTGTTCAGCATTTATTCTTCTTGTAATATGACCTTCTATTTCTGCAAAGTCCATGCTCAACTGAGCTTTCCAGCTCTCCTGAGGCCCTGGCTCATCCATACTTTGTGCTGGTAAATGGTGGAAGAAGGGGGAAAGACATTTGGACACAAGCTTCCTGCATGAGTTATTGTAGAGTGTATCATAGTTTCTTAAGATATATACATATATAGGGACTAATCCAAAGACCATTAAGTGCAATAAGCATTGGATCAGACACATAATCATTGCACTTTAAATTGTCTTATATGTAACTCCATAAAGACAGTTTCAGAGATATTTGTTATATAAAAAAATTATGGCTTTATAAAGCAATAGCATCCTTTAATTCTGGCTTAGTAATTCCTTAGCTGATGAGGGTTGTTATTCCTAAGATCCTAAGCATGGCTAACATGTAATATAATAATGTCTTAATTTCCCAGCTGATATTTTATTTGATCTCAGAGCTTACCTTGCTATTATCAACAAAGCCCTGTCACTGGAATTTCTCCCACAGGTGAGGCTTATGTATTCTATATCTTGCTCACTTGCTGGTATTGAACATTCTACTCCAATCTCAAGCGACCATCAAAGCTACCAAAGTATATTTGACAGTTATTGTTGATGGCTACATTGTCAGAAGCTGACAGTAAGTCAAGCAATATTATAATTAAGCACCATCTCTGTTTTGACTGCTGGTGCTTCCATAGATTTTTTTTTTTTTTTTACAAAAATATGGTGTGAGCAGTGACAGGAGAGCCACAGAAAATGATTGTTAATAATGTGAAATATTTTTTGCTTTTCTTCTCTATACACTGAAACAGAAATGTAGTATGCTACCTGGGAAGGCTCTGGAGGGTGAGGGCACAGAGGACAAGGACAAGGGCTTAGTCAGCTGCAGAAAGATGTGACAAGGGACCCTGTGTTGCTGCTGAAGTATGACAGTTTCTGAACTCTGCAGGCACAGGACTACGTATTTATGCATTGCCTTCTTTTTGTTCCAAGCCCCAACTCCTTGACCTGGCTTCTCCTCACAAGCCAGTGACCCAGGATGGATGTGATGACAAGGAGCGAGATTGCCAGAGGGAGTCAGAGAAGTGTCCTTCCTCGCAGAGCGTTGTGTCAGCCTGTGTTCCCCTTGAAGCCATCCCCACTCAAATCTCCCAGATACATCTATACTTGTATACCTACTACTTGTTCTGCCGATTTCCCTACCTACTCCATGAGGCAGTGGAAACTGGAGACAGAGATCTGCTTTGGTACGCGGTGTCCCTCCCCTCTACAGGTGCACCAGCATCCCCCTCACCTTGTCACAAAATATTCCCGTCAGTCAGGTCCCCATACAGCAAGTGCATGTTCGCTCACTGTAATGACTACAACGCTCAAGTCCAGGCTGGATAAATGAGCGCACACAAAACCAGACTATGTTGGCAGAGAGAGAAAAGTAAATATGGTGACTGCAAGCAGCTATACTCTTCTTCTAATCCTCCAGAGGCTTTCTGCCAACATGAGGGATAACGCATCCAGTTGGTCATACTGAGCAATGGCAGATGCTTAGAGTCTACTAATGTGAGTAGCAGTGTTAAGACACGATTAAGCCCTCAGCCCACAAAATGTCTAGCAGAGCGCTCCCTGCGCTCGGCCACGTTGAGGGATCTGCTTCATGCACTTGGCAGTGGCTGCAGGTAAGCAAGCTGCCAAAACCAAGTTGCTCAAGTGCCAGCTTGTACATGTATGTGTCCACTGGGACTGCCGCAGTGCAAGCCTTATCGCATTCCTTTACTTCACAAGGATTAAAGAAGGGGATTAAAGTCTTTAGCAATTGACATATTGCATGACATCAATAATACGTCCTAATTGTGTTCCTAGTTAAAAGAAATTTCTTAAAGTAGTTGAGAATAGAGTTTTACTTATTCTTGTAACTCCTCTTCCTGGCCTCCTGACACACATATACAAAAAGGTAAGCATGTACATAAACACAAATACATTTTTTATTAATAGATTTTTAAATTTCAAAATCCTTTACATATGCTGATTTTTTTTTCAAGAGTGAAGCACACAGTGTGTCAGAAAAAAATTCATAAACTTGCCACTTCAAAAAGTTGCATGGTTATCCAAAACCATACAGTACAATGTAACTTCTTAAAATCTATGGAAGAATAAGGAATTAAACTCAGCAATAGGAATAGTATTTTCAGAATGACACATGCAATGAGTGTAAAGTTAAAAGTGTCTTAAAAAAAATGAAATTATCTCTGATCCTGAGGTTATTGAGAAGATGGAGCCAGTGGCACATGGCAGGAGGACAAGACAAGACAGACAGTATTTGAAACAACAGTGTCTCACTGGATATGAGGAAAAACTTCTTCCCATGAGGACAGCTGGGTGGTGGACCAGGCTGCCCAGCAAGTCTGTGCAGTGCCCACCCATGGAGGTTTCTGGCCCCCAGCCGGTTGCCTAGGGAGCTCCTGAGATCCCTCCAAACCTGAATCATTTTATGACTGCAGAGTGTGACAAGCTGAAGGACATATTACACCAATGTCAAACATTTTCAAGTGAAGCCTGACCGGTGGTACCAGTAATAAACATTTCTACACAGAGTGCCTGGGTGGGTGTTACAAGCCAGGAGCTGTCAAACACGACAGCGATGCTGGCAGCACAGGGCAGCTTTTAACGTGCTTTGTAACATCTCTGGTCATGAATTTTATCTAAAAATTGCAAATGGAAACACTATGCCAGAAGTAAGCACTACCTGTGGTTCATCACAACATTTTAGCACAAAGCTCACTTTGCCAAGCGGTCACGGCAAAGTGTTTTCTGACTCATGCTTTATACGGCAGCCCTTTGCGCACCGCTAAGCTTCATGTCTTTTAAAAATATTCACATTATTTTCTGTGCCAGTCACGATGGACAGCTTATGACTATAGGGCCAAATGGGTGCTGAGCCTTGAACAAACATTGCTGAAACATCACAGCTCTGAGTATGGCTTAATGAAAAGAATAAGCAGACTTGGAGAGGCTGAACACAACCACCCAAACAATGGCAGCTGAATAGCATGCAATAACTTGGCCTACTTGGCCCTGCCTGTGACCCACTTTTCTTTTCTGCCTGGGCTAGACATATTTTGAAGAGCTTGGATAGTGCTGAGCGGCTGAGGGTGGGCTGACGGGGAGGCGACAGCTGCTGCATTGCCATGGCGTGAAAGCAAAAGGTAAAAGAACACAAAAGAATAGACTGTAGAAGACAGTGCCATTTACGATCCCAACGCCGTGGAAGAGGTGTGAGAGTTCATGGAGATGCCTTTATGATTGCAACTAAAATTCCACACAAAAAGGCTTCCTTGCTGGCTGACCTGCTCCCCGTGGCTCTAAGTCATTGTTCTCTCCCCTACATCTGAAGTTACTCATGTTTTAAAATTATATGCCTTCATATTTCCTAGGAGCTTTAAATAGTTATGATTAATTCTCCTGTCATTAATTCAGGAAAAATCCAGTCTGCAATATTACCAAGAAAGCAGCTAGGTAAAATCTCTGTGCATCTTAACTGTCTTTGAATTTTTCCTTTGCTGTCAGGTGTTGCTAAAGCCAAGGAAAATGCATTGCCTTTCCACGTTGCTCTTCATACATCCTCTTTGACAACTTTTATCTGTTTTTCTTCTCTGAGCAGGACTAGAGAGGAGATTCCTTCAGATGACCCTTCTTGACTCATTGTCTTAATGGTATACATCTTATGCCTACTCTAAGAAACAATCAGAAAACACATGATTCATCAAATTGCCAACATATTGCCATCATCCATTTCAACTTTCACAATATTGTCAGAGAATGCAGAGGTGGTATGCAAAAATGGTAGTTATGAACTAAGAGAAATGAATTAAATAAATTGGCATTAAAAAGGTAAGGACTTACAGCTTCCTCAGCTGCTAACAATAAAAGAGACATCAAATCTCAGTTTAGATGTCTTTTTCTCTAAAACAGTTTTCTTTATATATGTTATGTATGTAACAAACATATAAATATATATACTTATACTATATTAATAGCTGGGAACTAGATTCAAGAACCTGCCAGACTAACATTCCTCAACCCCCAACTCTTCTCACTTGTAGCTTTTATGAAATCTTTCTGGGTGTTACCACCTTGTTTAAACTAATTTTTTGAGTTGGAAACATTTAAGCAGTGTTTTGGATGGATTAATCTGGGAAATCCACCTGCTGTGACTCTTGTGCAGAGTAGAGCAAGAATTGCTAGGAATAGTGGGGCTGATTCTGGTCTACTTTGCAACATGCAAGAAAATTTCACTGAAAACCTAGCGTCATACTGGTGTAAACCCAGAATGTGCATGACCTGCCATTACTGTATGTTGGCTGGAACAAGATCTGTCATTCAGATGGGAGCTTTACTTTTTTTGTCTCAAACGGTTCTTATTGAACCAAAAATCCATTTCCAGGTATTCTTAACTGGCACATGGAACATCAAACATTCCAATAATGCAGAATCAGACCTTAGAAAATACAGATAAGAGAATCAGCTACCAGCTACGCGTCCCAATTAAGCAAATCCTTCATTGATTGTGCCTCTATTAGGTAATGCCAGATTTCAGCTCATTAAGAATATTTTCACAGAAGTAACTGCAATATTTCAAGAAAGTAGATATTTTCTGAGGCAAAGGCTTGTGAATCCTCTGACAAGACATTCTGAAGGGATTTAGAAATCCTGCCCAGGATGGTCCCTGAATATATTGCATATTTATGCTTGCCTGTTTCTTGCTCCTTGTTTTACTGTTAGCCATCTCATAATGGAATTACATACTGATTCATTTCTTCACTGAAAGTTTTTTTTTGTTTTGTTTTTTAACCTTTAGACAAAAACAATATTATATTCTAGGTATTCTAAAATCAGCCTACATTTCCATAGGTTTATGAGCCAAACTATGTCCTGCAGAGTACCGTAACACTGCGATGATTTCTGATGTATGTTACTTGAATTTATAGAGAGAATCATAGCTGACGTCTCCATCAAATGCTGTGGATGTCTTCAAATTCATTGAGTCATTGAGGTCATTTATGAGGTGCTGAACTTCAGTAAGTGACTGTGTCAAAGTGTATATTTTTGCTTCAGTGAATTCACAAGCGTAAGCCAGTCAATGGGAAATAATTGACAGGTAACTCTTGTATTTACAGTACATTTGCAGCTTACTATCAGGTTAATCAGATTTTTTTATAAAAAGTAGTAACTGGTAGTCTATGAACACTATAGAAATAATCCAGTCTTTGAAACTTAATGATTTTAATAATCACTGACAAAATTCAGCCTGTGCAATCATTCTCAGTTATATCCTGTTCAAGTACAAAATACTCTGGAAGCCAAACTTTCCTTCTGGCAGGCCCCTAAATTAAAACACAGAAATACAAATCACCTTATACATTAGCCAGGACTCTCCATGTAATTTTTTTCTTTTTTTGGGAGAGTGTTCAGTAAATCAAGATCTACTAGAAAGTTTAATGAAAAAGCCGCTTTTCTGTAAAAATAATTTTGGAAGTGAACCCCTTTCAAACTCTGGTAAATGTAAAAAAAAGTACTTCAAATAATCATTATTATTTCTATTTTTAGAAATAATCCTATTATGTAAGAGCTGTTTACATATTATTTTACATTTGTAAAAATAATTTTAAAATTCTGTCAAATACTCAGGAAGTACTGATGAAATAGTATACTAGATCAGTAGGAAACTTCCCACCTACTTGAATAATTTTTTTTTTTAATTACTCATTGCATACTGCTAGTAACACAATTGCTTCAACTTGTCAAAACTACCTCTGATAACCAAGACTTATTTATGGTAACCAAGGCCAAAACATTGGGAAAAAATAACAGCAAATATTTTTAGTAGTACAATTATATGAATCTGTCCTCTTTCCCTCAAAAAAGTCCGCAAACAGGATAAAGAGAAGCTATTTGCTGATTCTGCTCACTGAAGTCCTTCTCACAGCAAAATCAATGCTTTGAACAGTGGAGAAACACATGGGTTTTTTTCTTCAAGAGTCCTTAAGTTTTATTCTTCTGATAAAAACTAAACAATGAGGCTGTCATCATTTCACTGTTAGTCAGAGAAGAACCACAACCCCGAAGCAGAAAAGGAACACTGCAGATGCTTTTGAAAGAACTTCTCTGCAAAATTCATTTCCAAAACTTTATAACTAACATCCAATATCACAAAGATATGTGAAACTCTTCAGATGTGAGGTCAAAATTTACCCTGGATCAAAGCCCATCCTTCTACTTTTTCTCGCTAGCATTGGCTCATTATCAGGAAACTGTTCCAGAGTGTCTGGGAAAGGAAAGAGAACAGCGAAATCATCCTCCCAAATCAG
>WEKW01011584.1:13436-26251 GCA_013389905.1 Sula dactylatra | reverse complement strand
CACCGCCTCAGCCACCCCATGCCACGCACCCCGGCCCCGGGTGGCGGCTGAGGCCCGGCGGGGTGCCTGCGGGTGTCCTCCCCTGCCCTGGGTGTCACCGCAGGGGCGGCGGCACGTAACGGGTGTGGGAGAGCGGCCTCTTGGTGTCTGGGCTGACACAGGGGTCCCTTGTCATACTCAGGAGTGAAGCTAAGCACCACTACGGCCAGGGGGATTTTTGCCTCAACGTTTTAAACCCTAACCCTTCTCCTCCTGTTGGGTGATCACTGTTTTAGAAGTTGTCAATATAGGGGACTCTCAAACTTGACCTCACTTCTGCTTAAAAGGCCCACGTCATTTTCTGCACCCTCCGCTCCCAAGTAAAGTGGCTCGAAACAACGACAAACCCTCGCCCGACCCAGAAAAAGATCAAACTTGAAATGAAGACGTGATGAAGACCTGTCAGGAACTACCGTGTGGGGCAAATCACTACATTTCAGTCCGCGTGTAGGGGGGGTGATCCTCTTCCTGCCTATTTGAGGGGATTTGTGAAACAACATTTAACAAAATCAGCATATTTGACAGGCAGAGTAGAGCTTAGGCACAATCACAAATAAGTAATTAAGTATGGGGATGAAATTTATGAAAAAAAATCCCTTGAACAAGCCCTTTCAAGCATTTTTTTTTAAAATATGACCTCTTAACCTCTTCTTCCTCGATTGACAGAGTAATTTGAAACAGAAACAATGTAATCTACCAAAATAAGTTGTGTTACTTCTGTAAATCAGATATTTATGTTTGAGCTTTCTCTTACTGACAAGCTGTAAAGGCTCACTGTTATTCCAAGGTTTTATCTCTGATATTCTTGTCTTTTCTGCTCATTAAGAGTCTGTCTGCAGATTACAAAGTCAATAGATGCAAACAGCGGACTGTGAGAAAACTCTCCCTGAGTACATAAAAATCAACAGCAGTGGATGCTATACAATGGAAAGCATAGATGCTTTTAGGTGTTCGGTTTTATCATCTTTAAACAAAAAAGAGAGTAAATATTGTGGCAAAACTTCACCTTCCAGTGTTGCACACTTTCTTTTGCCATTCCTAACGGCGGATCTCTATGCATCACCATTTCTGAATGGCAGAATTACCCAACAGTTTAAGTGAAATATAGTTTGTGAGTGTTTTGACTTTTCCACACCTAACTACAGCACTAATTATCAGTCCACCTACCATCCGGTGGACCTGGAAGGGATGACTTTACAGCTGCTTTTATGGATTATCCTGCAAAGGGATGACTGAACCCAGTGGAGCTCTTTCACTTAATTAAAAGACTCTGAGGGATCCTGGGGCCTGGACAGGTTCCTTCAGTTGTGGAGAGGTGCCTCCAGGTGCAGATTTTCAGTATTGCCTGCCCCAATGCATCCAAGTTACTATATGCATATTCCGTTAATGCTGCAATTTGTACGTTCCTAATATTCCTCTGTGCTTGCACGTTAAAGAGGGACTGAAGTTAAAAACCAGACAAAATCTTCAGCTCCAACCTAGTACCCAGGGGAGGGCACTTAGTACGTGCTGGATGGATGTTGCCAAGCTTCCAAAAATGGAATATTATTTTCAATAAAACTCTTTTAAGTATCTGCAAACACTATTTTGGACCATCTTTAAAAAGTGGCAAAAAGAAAAATAATTTCCAAAACAATCCTATGGATACCAGCAGGTCTGTGATGGGGAAATACTCAAGAGGAATCTGATTTCTGTGCCAGTACTGCTGCTGTTGGTGAAAGGCCCAGTTGCTAATGTCCATAGGGACCGGACACTCGCCCAGAGGCCTTTAATAGTCAGGCACAGCCAAGAAGAGGCTGTACAAGGCTGTACAAAGTTGTACCAAGCAAGGTACAGGCTTGGAAAGAGCATTTAGTAATTCTGTCACATGCTTACAAAATGTGCCTGTTTATCAGGTATTTTTAAAAGGAAAAGATAGCTAAAGTCATGAAATAACCTCCCACTGCCAAGAACCCAGGCAGCCTTTGCAGGGTGTCCTGAGCCCACTCCTGTGCATGTATTTGAGACCGAAAAGGTGCCTCTCAGAGCAGCCGCCAAGCCGAGGCGACGGCGGCCTGCCAGAGGGACAGGACCAGAGCACCTGGCCGTGGCTTCCCAGGCTCGAGCCCAAGCCCACCCCGAGGCCAGTGGTGCAGGTATGGGGATGGGCAGTGGCCACGGGCAGGGGACTGGAAATGAGGTTGAGCGTGGGTTGAAGTGTCTCTTTCCCCCGAAGAATCGGTGCTCATTAATACATTAGGGGCAATCAATTCCAGAGAAAATGCCCAGACTACTCTAAGCCATGCTTTTAATGACTGGCATAGGTACAGTTTACATTTACACTAACTCATCGTTTCCTTATTGTCCAATACACATGCTAAAAGAGCAATTCCGCCTCACCTACATAGAATCAACGTGTTCTTGGTTTTCCCCAGCAGCAGGGTAGACCTGGCAACTTCCCTGATGCGCCAGTTCACTTTTGGAGGGGAGGGAGGTAGGTAACTTTAGGACAGTCTGTGTAACTGTCTATGCCTGATGCTTTACAGCTGACACCTCATTTAATTCTCCTGAATTAACCCTCCCTGACTACACTGTGTATTATTGTCACTCACCATCCACTCAGATGTGTGGTGCTTTTTCTCTTCATGCACAATACCAAACAATCGCTTCCCTGAAACCTGAAACAGGCTCCTCCACAGCACAGCTTTACATGGGCCGTACTTACAACTCACACTTGTAACTACTTTACAAAAGTGGTGAAGAAGAATTGAAATGTTTCTCTCTGAAAAAGAAAAGCATATAGGTAAGGCGAAGGCAGGTGCATGAGCTGGAACCCGTCTAGGATAAAGAGGTTTAATACTTCTCCTAAGCATTTGTAAAATATTTTGTTTTGTGAGAGGTTAAACTAGAAGATGATTTTCTCTTTCACCTTTAAAAAGGTTTATCATTAGACATCATAAATTTTACGTAAAAATATATTTGTATGGAAATAAAGAGTCTATATTGAAGCTAATAAAGTGACAATTACTTGTACTATAAATTCTATTCAATTATTAAACTTGTTTATGTATATCAAACATTCCTAAGGCCCTGCTTTTTTGCATCTTTGCTTAAGTAATTATTTATTTCATTAAATACCAACAAACTTATTCACAGAGAAAACCTATGCGTTAAAACATTGTGTCATTTTCTTGTTTCAAGAACAACTTCCCAGGCTGAAAAGGTTCCAAACAATGAGCTCACCTTAGATTTACTGCAATTAATTCCATCTCAGCATACGCACTTCACTGGATTTATCTGCAAGTATGTGGACACAACCAAGAGATGATTTCACTGGTGCTTTTTCAGGGAGCGCTGAAACTGTTCTCATTTCCATTCTGTTTGCCAGTATCATCAAAACGATGCATTTCACCATTTCACAAAAGAAACTCACGATAATTTCTCTAAGTGAAAATTTATGAACTGATGTCAGTAATCTTTCCATAAGTTGGCCACTTGCCATAAAATCAGTCAAGGTTGATTTAAATAGCAATCATATACCTGAAGCATTTCTTTATGTTTTCATCAGTTATGAGGGTTTCAGTATCTTGAAAAGAAATTCTAGCTTGTTATTCTTGACATAAAGTTGATATTTTAAAAATCAATTACATCTGGATCATATAGACTTTTTTTTCCCCGAACTGGGGTAGCAGTGTTCCAAGTATATTTCCTTGGGAAGCTCAAACATACTGTTTTCAGTTTGGAACTTACCAGAGCTTTTCTTCCTGAACATCTGATCAGATTATTTGAAGCAAATCAAGCAAATTTGTTCTATTATTGGAAGAATAAATCCTTGCCCAGTTTTGGACAAACTATCTACTGTGTTTAATAGTTTTAAAATATTATTTCAATAACCTCTGTTTTCTGACTGGTATTTATTTATTGCTGTTGTTGGTTAAGATAGGCTGTCTCTATTACTGTAGATACACAAACACAAAAGCTCAAGATTGCGAATGTAGGGAAGCCCTTTCCTCATCCTTGGCTCACCCTTATCATAAGCTTTGGGNAAAAGTCTTCAGGGGACTGAGAAGATGAGGTAGGAGGGCAGGTTGGACCATAAGGACCTGCATATGCACACAGAAGAAATTAACCTGAAGACAAAGTGCTACTGAAAACTTTCTTCTTTTGGTGTGTGCTTATATATACATTCATATGGTTTGTGACAACAAGCAGTGCACCTCCTGAAACTCCATGTAAGAGAAAGCTCATGCAGTCAGTATTGAATAAAGACTCCGGGACTGTCCTTCCATATGCAGCATCATGTATCAATGCTTCGGGAATGACATCGGTGGAAATGAGATATTCTGCAAAGAAGCCACTTACACCATTTGAATTCTATCCATACACACTGTTACAGCGGAATGTTCAAAATCTTCACAGATATCCTGGGGCAATAATCCCATGAGAAAGGTAAAGCATTTTGTAATTGTATCTTGCAGTTAAAGCTAGGTAGGTCAATAGTCAAAATTAGGAAGAGGTGAGAGATAGGGGTTTTTTTCTTCTTTAAAAGTTTTTCATTTTTTTAGTACCTTTTGTGTCTTGTTCATTCCACCAGCAGCAGTATCCATGACAAGAGAGGGTGTAAGGGTACAAAACAGAAAATCCATATGGCCAAATAGACTGGATGCCTTCTAATAATTCACTCAGATATAGAAGCATGGATGAGGTTGGTCACTACAGAATATTCAACACAGAGTTTATCAGTTTTCAAGAAGAGACTTTGCAGGGCAGAAAAGTAATTGAAAATATCAAGGATTCCTTCAGAATATCCCATATCCTGTTTGAGGGGAACCTGTAGGGCAGACATCACCCAGCGGTATGGGTCTATAACTGGAATGACATTATATAGCACTGGTAATTAGAACAATTATTTCTGTATAGCTTCAATTATGCATGCAGACGTTATACTCTACAATCTAGTCAACTATTCATGAGAAAGATATCAAGCTCTATGCAGAAGACAAAGCATCACTATATATTGGAGGAATCTTCTGTTGAGTCACAGTTTTCAATATAGTCCTTTGCATAACTGAATTGACAAATTTATTCTGACTATTTGCCAATCATTTTTAAGTATTAGGGTTAGGATTGCTTTAAAGGAAATCAATCAAGAAATTTGTTTCTAATAATTTTCTCTAGGTCAGGGAATGTTTTCCTTTCAGTAAAATTGATGCTGCAGTGAATATTCTTGTTTGGCTAACTAATGCTTTTTTTTTTTCCTTTCAAAAGTGATGAAAACAAAACACAGCAAAGAAAACCAGTCCCTGGGGTGGCATGTAGAAACTCAAAGTCCCTCAGATATTAGAAGCATTTTCCAGTGAAAGAATTCACATTACAGGAACATTTCCCACTGCTACTTAGTGACAAATAGTTCGCTTCTTTAAACTAAAAAATCAGAGCAAGGCATACACGTCTTATGTTTTAGACTGCTATGATGCCAGAGGTGGTTCCTATGAACAGTGGGATCAGTTCACCTTCTATCCCAGCTGATCATCTTGTCTACTTCAACAAGTTCCAAAAGTAACCTGATTTCTTAACTTTGAACCTTGGTACATATGAGGTCTAAAATAGCTTAGAGCAGGCATTTGCAAAGTACCTATGAATGCTATAAATAGCTTATATGTAATTATATAATGCTAATAATAGCATATAATATAAACATTGAGCATTATCAGAACAGTATGAGCAGACAAGGGTCTTGCTAAGAAAACAATTGCTGAGGTATTTCAGAAATAGGGATATTCTCGATCATGTTATTTTCCTTTGTGCTCCACACTGCCCCACTGAAGCTAGCAACAATTCTTTCAAACCACTGGCCAAAACTGATAACCTTGTTGCTGAAAGTGTGGTTTCTTTCTACTTCAACAGTCACAATTCAGCTGACCAACTTTCAGTATCTCAAAAAAAACCCCTACATTTTTTCTTCATTCAGCCAATATTCAGTAAGAGCAATAGGTTTGAAGAATTAAAAGAAGTCCATATTACTTTTCTGTAAGCTGAAACATGCTTCTGGCTTGTTAAAAGAGAATGCAGAAGATTTTCCATGAGTTCTTGATCACACTGAAATGCAACTGTATTTATGTTTTGCTGTGCTTTGTTTGAAGCCCGATAGCTTCCCTCTTCCTCTGAGACTTTGGTAAGCAAAAGACTGTGAAGACTGCTGAATAACATTTGGCACCTAGATATGGGATGGAGTCATAGACTGCGCTTGAAAAACGTAAGCATCACAGGCTCTGCTATTTCTGGTTTTCCTTTCTTCATCATCTGTGAAAAACTCAGGTGGAAATTACTGTAGTAATGGTGGTAGAAAGAAGGTAATGGCTAGTCAAGAAACTCTCCAGATCAGTCTCAAAAGACTAACAGTTTGCTGTACTAAAGGTATTAGTGTATTAATGTATTAGAGGCTGAAGAAAGGAGGAAAGGAAGACAGTTCAGAAGTCCTTTCACATAGATGAACAGTTTTTTTTTGGTTTTTTTTTTGAGAAAAACTGATACAACATTCGGTTCATATTCCCAGAAACATGGGTGTCATGGTTTTAGCTGGGATAGTTAATTTTCTCCACTGTAGCTGGTATAGTGCTGCGTTTTGGACTTAGTATGGAAATAACGTGATAACACACTGATGTTTTTAGTTGTNTGATTGCGGCTCTGGGACTGGCGGTGTTGGTCAGCGGGTGGTGAGCAGTTGCAGCACTTGTGGTTTTTTTTTCTTTTCCCTCTTTTCCCTGTGTTTCGTTTTTCTCTCTTGTTATTTCTTTTTATTATATTATCATTATCATTATTATTATCATTACCATTACTATTCTTACTATTTTATTTTAATTATTAAACTGTTCTTATCTCAACCCACGAGTTTTCTTACTTTGGCCCTTCTGATTCTCTCCCCCATCCCACAGGGGTGGGGGGAGCGAGCGAGCAGCTCTGTGGTGCTTAGTTGCTGACCGGGGCTAAACCACAGCAATGGGCAATTACCAAGAGATGTTAGTAACAGTGCCTAGTTGGTCAAATTCCTGCTTGGTAGGTATCTGCAAGGTTTATGCATTTGTTAGACAGTCTTTATAGAGTAAAGGAAACTAGTGTGAGACCTCCAGTCACTGAAGCAATCAGACTTTTATCTGCATATCAAAACCAGAAATCACCTCATTTGCAACAAGTCATAAGCACTTAAAAATCCCAAACATCCCTACTTACGTAGTCAAAACAACATGTTCTCTTAGAGGCTGCCTCCAAGCCCAAGCCTTCTGATCCCATGTCTTGAATAACAAAATTGTGTCTTCGAGGCAACTATACTTTAACATAAAATTTGGAAACAAAGAACTTTTCTCCTGCTCTCCAAAGACTCCTTTGCTTGAATTCTGGGTCAGGTAAAATAGTGACTGACAGCACAAATGACACCAAATGTAATAGATCCAAGTCCTTTTGAATGTCAACATCTCTGTTCTCTTTAACTTCATTTCTTTCTTAGACTTCTGTATGGGTAAAAGTTTTACAGAGACTGACACTGAAATCATGCTCCAAAGCACACAGAGCTAACTTAGCTCTTTGTTCATAGCCTCAGCAAACAGCTGACTAGAAGGAAAAAGAAGACGGTTAATCAGAAAGGTAAAGTACTGTGATGTAAAAGGTATTATCTCTTTCTTCGTGGCTGCCTTTATCACTATTATTTGTCAATTGCAGCACAGCCAACGCTAGCTGAAAAACAGCAAAGACGACTAAACGTTTCCAGGACCAAGACTGCCCCAGGGACTGATCAGAACAAACGCCATAGCCATGCTCTCTCTAACTCATTCCAAAATAAAAGTAGCTTTTACACACAGAATCAGAAAAAGGACTGGAGAAGAGCTACAGAAACATGACACAAGGAACAGGGCAATGCCCAAGGTAAAAGCTGACATTGGTTGAAGTATATAATAAAACTAAAGAGAAAGGCTTAAATGATATTTGTCCATTTAGAAATACAAATGTAGAAAAGGTAGCAATTCTCTAAATTTATAAAGTCAGTGAGAAACACACACGTGAAGAATTGCATATAACAAAACATTTAAGAGTGCGTATCTGGTTTTAGCCATAAGAATAGACACTGGTCTAAAAGAGTGCTATCCACATGCTTGATATTAAGCAGATGTTTTTAAACATGTTGCTGGAGAAGGAATCATAAGGCTTGAGTAAAGAAACTGTGACATTATATGCCAAAACAAAAAACCCGCTAACTAGCATTCTAGGAGATGTAGTGAACAGTGTTGTGCTTAATGGTTATTATGCTTTTTATTTTTTAATAGTAGAGCTATTTAAAAGAGATTAGTATTACAGTTTTAATGCATTATTGTTGAAGTATGGTTTTGATACCTACCCCATAGCAAACAAAAGTAGAGGTTAAAAAAAGTTCTCATAATCTTCTTAAAATACAGTTTCATGGTGATATTAGAATTCAGTATTGGAATGGAATTAAGTCCATCTGTGATTTCTCATGGAAAGAGATGACAATACATCAAACCATTATAAAATCTTACAAGAAAGAGACATCTGGAGAAATATGATCATGTCCAACTATATGCTAAGCAGTTAGAAAGAAATACTTAAATTGCAGAGTATGTTACTACACATCACAAATTTCAGACTCACCATCTTCAAACACTGTCCATTTCTGTTGTGTTTGGAAATCTAAGAAATAAATCTTTGTCTTCTTTCTGCTCTTCTCTAAACTGGGAATATATTGGGGGCTAAAAGAAAAATATTCTTTTATCAAGGTTGATTAGAAGCTATTGGTTGACCAAATAACTAGAAAGCCAAGTTACAGTTAAGTTCATCTGAAATCCAGGAAAAAGAAATAAAATTAAAACTGTTCTTACAACAAAGAAACACTAAACCATTATAAAATACAGAAATGAGACTTGTATAAACAATTCTCATGCTTAACTTAGTAATGAGTGCTTGAAGAACCCCCCCCGAGAGATATTTCAGCTACCAGCGTTTAAGCCAAACCTAATATGGCCTTAATTCTTGAGAGACTATTCTAGGGCCTGACTCAATTTTAATTAAAATAAGCATAAATATTTCCACTGAATTTTGAAGAACTGAAATTGTTTCACACATGCCCTTTTGGCAGGATAGAACATGAGGAATTTAATATTTGCCTGCATATTTACAGATATGTATTTATATATTTCAGACAAATATATACAGACAAGTGTATTTGTGTTTATACCTACATCTCTATATATCTATATCTATATCTACATCTACATGTATTTCTGACTCGCAATGTGTTATGACATGAATAAGGCACATTTCTATCATCTTGCTTAAGAAGCTAGCTTTATTCAGTTCAATAATTCAAAGAAGGTCATGTAATCATGGATACAGTGAATCTGACTGCTGTTAGAAACTGACACACCAGTACACTATGTAGACTATTAATACCCATAATTTTAAGCACTTAAGCATCTAATATTCCTTTTAAATCATTTCACTTTTTTTAAAGAATTGCTAAGATATTTTTGTGTTCTCTTCTGAGAGAAGCAATCTGAAAGTCAATTAATCCTTTGCTACTTGCAGAGACTTGTTTAGAGAATTGAAAAGAGATACTTCAGGATGCTTTTCACTGAAAATTGTTCTTTATTAACTTTATGTGAATTGATGGTTAAAATGGAAAGCTCATTATTTTTGTAACCTTGGTATCTTTTCTGTAATTACCTATAGCAACCTGAACAATAGCTTATTCTTCGCTAGCCTTTACTTAAATGTAATTTTTTTACCACCTGAATATCTTCTGGTGCTACGCTGGCCCCTGGATCCCTGTCATTTTCTGTCATAAATAATTGTATCATATAGGCCTTTATGTTCGCATTACATTAGCTATCAGAATTTCAAACAATAATCCCAGCTGAGGGCCAAATATTTCTCATAAAGATTCTTCCTGTGCTCACAAACTGGGTACAGAATTCTCCATTCCCTGAAGTAATCTGATAATCCACTCACTGAGGTCGAGGTATTAGGCTTAAAAGGTAGCAAGACAAATTAAACCCTTACCGGTTAGGCAACTGGTGGTGTTCATAACTTTAGAAACCCATTCATTTCTCACATAAGTAATTTTGGTCTTCCCATTTATTTTAGTACTGGATGAATCAGGCTTACACTGGCCTTGCTAACCACTGAGACAACACTACTTCAGTTCATGTGCAGATGGTTACAATTGCAGCCACATCATTTCTTTTTTCTTTTATTGCAGCTGGCTTTAACACTGAAGCTGGCATGCTTTTCACAAATATTTGTTACTGCATGCATTTGAAAACAAAAAATTCAGACAAGTTGAATATGTTAAATATTTCAAAAAATAAACAATAATATAAAAAGCATGTAAATAATCATAATTCATATTGTAGAGAAATGGGCAATTCCATATATGTCTGCAGCAAGCCATTGCCCGACATTAAGAAACTCTCCCATTGAAACAATCTTCCATTATGCAAATGGTAAATGTTGGCTCTTGGATACATAAAAGTCTTATCCTATGCCTCACAAAATTGTCAAAAATGTTATCATTATTAAGTGCAGGGTATATTTAAACATTTATGTTTAGGGAAAAAAAAAAGTTACATACTAAAGCTGAAGGCAAATATAACTCAGCTCTGAATCCCTTCATATCTCTTGTATCATTTTCAACACAAACAGGACAAGCCACCTGTAAGTAACGTGCTAATCACATAGTATACACATTTCAAGAAAGTGTAGCTTAAGACACATAAGCTGATAAGCGAGAAATCAACATTAATAAAATATTTTAAAAAGGAGGTAACATTTTGTTGACTCTAAATGAATAAGGAATTGCCATCACTTTATAATCATTCTTAAATCAGGGGATTATGTTTTAACTTAACCGTACCTGAATTGCACGTCTTTTACATCGAGAGTTGAATATATTTGCAACTAAATTTGATATGTGACTTTAATCAGGAAAAAAAAAATCATTGGAAGGCACTATTTTAATGCAACTCTGTGTTTGAACATTCATTATGCTAGTAATGGTAAACTCAAAATATTTTCAATTTGACAAGCTCCACCCTTGTTCATTCTCCCTGAAATTCTTGCCATGCTGTCAGAACAGCACGAAAGGGGACAAAGCACATACAGCTCTGTATGAAGGAAATAAAAGTAATTCTTCTGTTTAAGACCAACTGTCATGCAATAAATGAATTTTAAACATTTATGCCTCCCAATTCTGTTCTGCCAAAAAAATCTTCTTAAATTCCTCCGAACGTGGTGTATTGTATGTCTAGTTTGCAAGGACACAATATGAAGTTGTGCTAACCTAGGTCCATCCAAAGGGGGGCTGACTGAAGACCTTTCTGAAATCTAGAGGATTCAAATTAGATCCCAAAGGCCTCTGAGTTACTGTGGAGCCTCCTCCTCTGATCTAGGGAGTAAGTGGTCTGTGCTACTTGTGCACCTAGACTAGAATATATCTTCCCCTATTTAACTTCCCTGGAAAAAAGAAGGACCAAAATTTCACTCTTGCCTACTGTACCCACCTGCATAGGAGGATAGGTGGTGTTTTAGTGGCGGCTCTCCTTGTTGCGTTAAGATGTACAATGTGAGTAACCCACAGAGCGAGTAAGATGCCAAACTGTACAGTTCCTGATCTCTCTACCTTCTAACAGGTGGACACAAGGGGCAACCTACGGTACGGGTCTGAATTCACAAACTGACCGAAAAGTTATCGTGACGGTTCGTTCATATACTTGATGGGTGTTATGTTTACCCAGTGATGTCACAATTTATGTGCTGTTTGTACACACAGATCATGTACAAAGATTGTACTGCATGCGGCTGAGCTTATCCAGCTTTGACAATCTGCCTCTGTTGGATTTACTGTTTCATAATTTTCAATATCAAATCTGTTTGACTTTATGGTATGAGCTGGTCTCTATGTTTTGCTGTATTAGAAGGATCTCTTTTGATAGAAATGGAGCATTAAATAAAATAAACCAGCTGCCTTGTCTTTACTTACTGTCTCAGTGAGAGGTGTACATTTAAGTGCCAGTAACTGGCATTGCAGGGTTTGCCTAATAAACATCTCATCCTTAACTACATGCAGACTGGAAAGATTTTCACATTAAATTAACCTGTATTAGCCTGTTATAATTTTAAGAATGACAATACATAATAAAAAAATACTGAAATTGAATTTCCAAAATATCAAAATAACTATAATGAAGCAGATATTTGATTAATATTCACTTGATAGTTGTAAATATAAGCAGCTCTTAAATATAGATGGAGCATATTAGTTCTGGGTAGCCTCAATCTATCTCCTATGATCGTTAATCAGTTGACTTCAAGTTCAGAGCACTTTCACCATCAGTGGCTAACCTTAGGAGATGCTTCCCTTTAAAATAACATTGAAGGCTGGGCAAAAAACACTGCAGCTGAATTCCTCTTATTTAAAGAAATCAGTCAGTCTATGAATTACTACCCACTGCTCTGCCAAATTAATATTTGCACCCATTCAAATTTTGAAAATGAGAAACTTACCTGGTTTCACCAGTAATGAATGTGAGGTTTGGCTTTTTTCTCTTCTCACTAAATTCACTAACCTTTGCCTCTTCTCTGACATGTTTTCTACAAACTCCTGTGTATTTCCTGTGCATATAATTTCTATAAGGTATCAGGTACTAGAAATCTTCAATTCTCTTCATTCTACAGTGACTCTTTGCAAAAAGTTCCTTGAGAGTTTATAAAGGATGCAATGACACAATGCA
>WEKW01011584.1:1421-13406 GCA_013389905.1 Sula dactylatra | reverse complement strand
AACACCAAGTATGTTTGTGAATATGCATCTCCTGATGTATGAATATATGTTACATTTTTTAGGAAAAAAAATATATACAGAGTAACAGAGCAAGAATTAACAAATACACTCCAGTTTTAATGATTCCATACTACTGAAAGGATTGTGATAAACACTAAAAATATCAGAAAACAAAAATAAAAGACCAGATTAAACCAGAAAAATATAAATAGATGTGTTGATAGTTTGTATTTCTTTAACATATGTACATATAGCTGTGTCATAAATAAATAATTTTACACAAATACCACAAAAACCATGATAAAGACAAAGGTTAAGATATTGTAATCAATACTCTGCAGCACAACTCTAAAATAGCCAGTTACCAAAAAATGTACTTTTTGTATCTTTTTCAGGCCTCAGGGGAAATAATTAAACAAACATTATCGATCAGCAAAATTAGAACAAATAGCCAGTAAGCGTTCAGCCATCCATGGGACACATATACATTACAATGCGATTAATATATTACATTAAATGCATGAGTAAAGTAACAGACCTTATGCAATGGAAAAATCTGTGAGGAGTAGAACACGCACTTTGAATTTAAAATACCATCCTTTTCCTGTCTGTAAATTTACTATAACTTTAACCACAGAGTGCTGATATTTTATCTAATCAATGAAAATTGCTACCTAATTTCTCAAGGTCCAGTTCATGAGGTAATTTGAACAGCTGTAAAAGTTTTCCTCCTTCTTAACAAATAAAGGTATTACACTGCAGAAACAGACCTTTTTAATGAAGGGAAGCAAAAAAACTTGAAAAAGATGAAAATTATTGTATAAGGTGATAAAAATTTTTCTTAGATAAGAATATGTAGTTTGGATGGTTTGGCTTATTTTCCTTTGAATTTGTGAGGGGAGGGTGACAAGTGGCAAAGAATTATAGTTTCTTCTGCCTCAAAGTCACTAGATTTCAGCTCTAGTTCAATAAAAGACAACTCTAACTGAGAGTCATGTTTGATCCTATGACTAAAATAGTTGATATATATGAAGATTTCAAAGCAAAAAAAAAAAACCCTGTATGGTAAAAAATATCTTCACAAAACCCATTTTACATTAACTAGCGCCTTTCATGGCAATTGTACCAGAATGGACAAAGTTATTAGAAATCTTCCGTGCCCCGTTTGTGTCTGGTTACAAAACCAGAACTTCATGGGCATTTTAGCTACAAACAGTAAATTAAGAAAGATGTAAAGGAAAACTGAAATGGATTTAATTGTTATGACGAATGAAGGAGAACTGACATTAGAAGTACTAACTAAACAAATTTACATTCAACGTTCTCCAGATACTTTTCAGGCACTTCATTCACCAGGCCACACAGTCTTAGATGATTTCATAAGATACATAGAAGAGATTTTGGCCACAAGAGGGCTCACATATTTTATAGTTATTTTTTAAAAAATATGAGTATAATAAAATTATAACAATATACAGGCTAAATTCAAGGCAAATATCTGCTGCCCAGATAGTCACAGTGTCACGAAAAAATAATTTGCATGGTTCTTTAATGAACTATCAGGAAAAAATAAAGCAAAAATAAGGATTTTCCTACAGTCTGTTTAGATCCCACCATAAATTGTCTTTTCATCAAAATGAATCTGTTTCTATGCTGTTACAGTGATTAGCTATGTACAAAATGACAAATTCATCTCTTATTTAAGCAAGTAATTTTAATGGTCTCTGTGAAAAAAATCCTGCAGTACCTACCTATTCAGGTAACACAGTGTACACTCATTAAGTAGACCTGGCAAGAATAATAGAATTTTATTTTTCTACAGAGACTTGCATTATTACTAAAAACACTGATAACACTGTCATTATGTTATCAACATAGTCTATTCACACCATTTTCAGATGAGAAGATAACTCAGGGCCTATTTCGGTGAATACTGAACTAATGAAAAACTATCCATTGACCTTAGAGATATTGTATCAAACTAAACAAGCATGAAATACAATACAGAGAGTTTGCTGTGCAATGGATGTACCTTCATTACAGTTCACCATTTGTAGGACAGGAATTACTGCATTTCCACACCTTCGATTGGTGTTGTGGAGATAAAAAAATACAGGAAAAGAACTGTCTGAAATACAGTAGAATGTGCAGTCAGTGGGAAATTTTGTTCTTTAAAATTTAATACCAGTCCAGATGGATTTGAAATAAGCCTGAAATTCTGAAAAAAAATTCTTGGAAAAAAAATGAAATATGATATTTACAAGATTAAACAGATTCCATCAGGACTCCATAAATTTGAAATTAAAGTTTGTCTGATTCATCCCTACATCAGTAGCAAAGATGCCACCAAGAACATTTGGCCTCTACTAGGGCTCTTCTATCCTGCCATTCCAGGCAACACTCACATACAAACTACATTTGTCTGTAAACCCTACAGTTTCCATATCCTGTCCCAGAGCTGTCAGACTCCACTTCCTAGGTTCATAATAGGGATTCTGGAAGCTCTGACAATCCTTGTTAGAATGGAGGCTACTGAGATTTTCCACCCTATTTGCGTGCTGTTGAGTTCAGTCTTAGTAAATCCTGCGTGCTTCTTCAGACAATAAAGATGCTGAGTGCACTGCATAAGATATGCACTACTAAAATATTTTGCTGCATGGAGAAAATCATAGACCTAAGACATGCTGCGCAACTTGTTGTCCACACTGATCAGTACTAGTGACCTCCAGAGTGGACTGGTTGCATTCATACTGGGCCAGGTTGGGTCCCATGGGGCACACACGTGAATTTTAGATATTCTTAGTCTGCAGTTTTCTACCTAAAATAGCACTGGGCTATGTCATGGCATATGAGAGAGGTGTTTTTATAGCATGGCGCCAAACACATATGTTCTGAGATGTGGCCTGATGTTATGTGGGTGTGCCATCTCAACTGTACGGCGTGTAGGGAACAAACCAGCACCAGAACTGATCTAGGGTTTCGTCTTGAGAAATCGATTGCTCTGTTCCAAAAAAGAATACGAGTGAAGCAATAGAGACACACGGAGGCTGATAGAGAATGAAGACTGAAGGACAAATGTGAGTATCTTCACCATTAAAAATTATTTGTCAGTGTAGATATAGTCCTAGTGCATTTGGCTGTCCAAGTGCTACTTGCCCAAGAAACAGCATAAGGCTTTTTCAATGGGCAAGATTTATACTAGGACCAGCTTTAGACCAAGGGCATTAATAACTTTTCCAAGGTTTTCAACTTCAGTCACAGCTTCATGGCAAACCAGAAACCTATGTCCTGAGCAGTTGTGCTGTAGCTGTGTGACCCAAAAGCACTACAATTCTCAGCTGGTCCCTCTGACTCTGAGCAGAGCTTGATGGGAACCTTTGCGTTCTTTTGCCAGAAGTTCTTACATTTAATGATTAGAGGGAATTTGTGGGTTTCGACAATCAGCATTTTTCAGTCAAAATGATTCAGAATATAGAGGAATATGAAGATTCTAGAGAGGATGGATAGAGCAGAGGAGAAGACTGGCAGAGGAAAAAAGTATGCATAAAGGAGAACTGTGATCACATGAAAACCAGAAGAAAGCACTGTGATTCTGGAATAGAGAAAGTGTAGTGACAGAAAATGGTGACGTCTGAAACAAGGAAGATGAAAAACTGTGAAGAGAAGAAGTTAAATCAACACAGAGGCTTCTTAAATGTCTTCAAACCACATCTTAAAAATTTTGGCCACTACCTTTCTGTGGTTTGCTTTTCTTGACCTTTGTTTCTTCAGTTTCTCAGTTTCAGCAGTCAGGTTTCTTTCAGCAGCTTGCTGCTCAGGTACTACATATGTTATCTGAAAGTAAGTAAAAGAGTGTTTATTTTCTTCACTAACTACGCAAAAAAAACCCCAAAGTTTTGCTCGTACACAGTGCTATTCTCGGGACAAATTTTCCTGTTTTGGGACTGTTAGATATTTCCAGTATCCTGTTAGAAACCGAAAGGTTTTGTAACCTAAGCCAGTCGTTCAAAGTTGGCTCATTTTTCTGTTTCTAAAGACTGTGATAGTCAGGCAACATTTTGGTAACTATAATAAAAACAGCACTGTGGATAATTAAATGCAATCTTGTCCTATGTATATGTGTCTGAACCTCATCTTACTGTTATCAATGGTAAAACTGCCCTTGTCTTAAATGGATGAGGATTCAAGACCTGTCATCATAAATTCCCCATGGCAAAACCAGTAACTTGTGGAAAGTATATGGTCAAGTGATTAGAACGAAGAATTGAACTCCTGACTCAGACTTAACTCTAATTTTCATGATTATGTCTACACTTGGGGTCCAGGAATGCTTTCTAATCTTTGCTTTTGTGTGGATGCCCTAACTCACATCAGTCCCATGTCCAGTGTAAGAGCTAGGAAAATCCAGGTACACAGACCAGAAGGGAGCTGTGGCACATTTCCAGTCTGGGTGATTGGATGGAAGTCCAGAGCCCATACTCTGGTGCCCACGGAGCATCCATGCCATACAATTTAGACACAGCCTATGTGACTTTGGATCTTCACTCTCCTTTTTGGGAAGCTGATTCATATTTCTCTCAGAGAAATGTCATGAGAAATTCTGTAAGGTCCTGGGATAAAGCTGCTACATAAATGTCTACTACCATTACTTTAGCAACTAAAAATGTTAAAAACACAGTAGTTCTGTGAGATCCATAGACTTTAAAAAGGCCTGTATATAAATATATATAAAATATATACCTAAACGTATTAAAAGATCGCCTTGTTGTTAAGTTCTTTCTTCTGTTTTGTAAGATAATTCTGTTTCGTAAGATGTTTCTTTTCCGACTCTCTTTTCTCCTCCGGCATTATCATTTCAGTTTTGCTTCACATTGGCAGATTGGTCATTATAATTTCTTTTTCTTCTATTTGCAGTGCTGAAAACTGACAAATAAAGTCTAATGAGCAAAAAAACCTGTTTTAGTTTCCTGTAATACTTTTATCGTTCAAGAAAAGAGCACCATTGACTGGGCATGCCATATCAGAAATCAGAAAGAAACTAAGCAACTCAAATCTTCCATTCTCTCTCAGCAGGGCGTCATATATATTACTTTTCCAACTGCAAATTATATTCTAGATAGCACAGAGCAAATCTGAAAACAACAAAGATGAGATGCTTGTTCTGTCCTCTCCCCAGCAATCTCCTCCTGCTTCTTCACACCTCACACAAATCCACATTCCCTCCCCCAAGAGACATTTCATCCCTGTTACATTTCCACAGGTCTCCGCACAGACACACTGGACATGAACTTGGTAATTCAAATACATTATCCACCTGCCTGTTTGAACAGAACTTCCAAGCTTTTGGTAGTGTTTTGTATTAAACCCTGGCCCTATCCAGATCAAGTCATCATTTTGTTGTTTCAGCTGCAGATACATTCCACTTTCTCTCAAATACACACATTGGTAGCTATGTGGCTAGTTCAGAGATGCAAACACCAGAGGTAAAGAATAGATAGTATTGCAGCTACATTGCAGTATGACGCCTATTTAAATAAAGTAATTTTATCTACATACTATGAAAGCTGCAAATGAAACTCACTGTAAATATTAATTATTTCTAAATGACAGCAAAACCAATTGCATGGTGAAATTCTCCTTCCACATATGGATTTTATACTGACGTAACACCCTAGATTTCAATTGCGATATAGCTGAGTGAATGGAGAGTTTGTAAAAGCCGATTCAGGCCCATTGCTGCTGTACACAAAATGGGCTAGACCTCAAGTCATGGGATAATGATGCAAAGCAGCTATAAAGCCACCAGATTTGATCCCCAGATACTTGAAATGTAAGTGTAATAGGGCTTCTGTAACCCTTGCTGACACCCTCATTGACTGCGGGGACATGGCAGGGCAGAAAAGACCGTGTCTAGAGACTTTCCACAATCTGAAGATCCCCAGCTCTTGGGATGGTCCCCTGATGAAGCAGTGGCACTTCTGAACTCCAGTTCAGTATGGCGGTCAAAAAGAAATGAATGACAGCTGCACTTGTACTTCCTGCAACATTTTATGTGAAAAGATGGTAAAAAAGCTACTTTAAAACTAATGCTAACAGCAGCTACTTTCTAGGCTTCAACCCGTTCAATTTTAAACATATAAATTCCCTCCATTATATTTTTCCAGCTCACTCCTTTTCCCCATTGCAAACCATTACCATGTTTCTCATTAGATCACTTTAACCCCTTCTGTGCTTTGATATTCTGTCTACTTTATTTTGATTTGCTCCTCTGAAATCTCTGTCATCACGTGTTATCTCTCAAAACTATGCTCTTCCTGGATTAAAAGAAGAGCAAGCCTCTTTTCAAATGTGGAAAGCAACCATAAACTGGATTAAAATTCAACTTTTGAAGACAAAAGAGAGTCCTGCCCCTTTTCAAGAGCATCTCCAGCTGATTGAAGCTGAACCTTAATATAGAATGAGTCTTGATCAATCTCTTGATTAGAAAAGTCCTTGTTATTTAAACTGTATTTCATACCCTTCAGCTTTAAAACCTCAGGCAGGCCTAATTAATGTTTTATTCAGATTTATACATAAAACTGCTAAGAAACACTAAACACGAATGTAACAACCATTAGTACATAAGTACATTGAAATTTTTGCTTTTCAAAAGTTGGAAATGTATAATTCTAAGTATTTATTACTTTTACTCATTCAACTCACCGCAGAATGATTGACTAAATTTTACACTCTCTTTAAGCTGACTGAAGCTAGTGAAACAAATTTCTGCCCCCTACTGATCTATCAAATGAAACCCGGGTGAAGGGCTAAGAAACTATTGCTTTCTTCCTTCCATTCAGTTTAAGGTCTCTTGTGCCTTCATTTTTTTTACATCAATGTTGTTCAGAGTCGGACACCAGGATACCCCATAACCATAAGCCTACTGAATAGTCTCCACTCTGAGCTTCAGCTCTCAACAACCACCCTTGGTACATATGCATGGTCTCTGGACTGCCTCAGTACACGACCATCTGTCATGATTGCATGGTGCCTCTCCGCAACTGGGTCGGATCCTTGCCTGAGGGCATTAGGTTCCAGACAATGTTGGTTTAGATGAACAGTTTGGTTAACACTACAAGGGCCATCTGTTCCACAGGAAATCCTTTCTCTGTGTCATTAATGAAGTGTTCCCAGCATATAACTGGCATATATGTATTTGTCTCCTTATATAAGCTTTTATGTAATAGGAATTATGCGGGCATGTTATTTGCAAATGAATAGTTTGCAAAAATACCAAATTTCTTCACATAAGTTTGTTTGATGCACCTGTTAGTACAGATGAAAACTAACCACATATTTAGCAGAGGAAGTTATTGCTTAGCTAGTGTTTCAGTATGGTTACAACACCTTAGTACCTCGGGCAATGTAAAAGAACTGAACCTCGATCTAAACCTTGCAAATAAAGTCTATTGCCTCCTGAACTGGATTCCAAAATTTAACTGGGGTAAGGAAGTTGAGCTCCTCTGTAGCATAAGTTAATATGCTGCATATTAGCGTGGTTATCATAAGAACTATATTTCAGGGAAGAACTTTCATGTATTTCAGATATGTAATCAAATGCATAATTAATTTTTAGCAAATTAAGCATGGCCAGAATCTAATAACTAAAGCTTTTCTTGTTCACTAAGCTTTTCATCCACTGTTCAAACACACTTAGCTTTCAGACACTGGAACTGTAACTTACTGAGTAGGGAAGAGCATTCTGCAGCTAGTCTTTTGGCAACGTCTCCCCCTCCTACCAATCTCATTTTCATCTTAAAAGGTGAAAGTTTGAAATACAACATAGTCTACTTACCTCAGTACAGAAAGATACTTATAGCTATATTGCTAAAAATTATTAACTATTGCATTTCAAAATATGCTTAGATTTCACCCTGGACAAGACTCCTAATTGTCGAAAAGGTTCTAAACCTAAACACTCTTGGCTGAACAGCCACGGAGGCCTGGAGATGGATGAAGATACAATGGATTTATAGACTTGCTCAGAGGGCTTGATGGATTTTCACTTTATGCCTAATGTAGAAGAGTGTTTTAAGTAACAGGCACAGTGACCTGACTGAGTATCTTCCATTTGGGGAATTTCAGGAGCACTCCTTCCTCTTTCCTAAGTCCTGAAATTACAATTACTTGAGCCATTTAAAAAAAAAACAAATCTAGAACCTTAAGATTTACGTGCAAGCCAAAGATTATTGTCCTCTTTTTTGTATATTTATAGCTTCCACTACTTGCAATACAAGTGTCATCAAAATGGTTTTATAAATGTCTGTTAAGATCATATAGAAAATTCACTCCTTTTAGTCTACTTAAGTTCAGAAAGATTTGGCAAACTTGAATGAACCTCAACAGAATTAATAAGACAGATTTAAACACTAATAAATATTTTTTTCCATTTATTATGGTATTATTATAAGGATTTACAATAACAAGGAGTAAATCTTGAAGAATATAAATAAGTAAGGACGAAACCCATTCAGCCTATACTAAATATTAGGAATTAAGGGATGAATTTAGGGGCGTTAGAAAACAGAATGAAACCAAGAAATGGAACTACAAGTAAGAGACATGAGACTATGGAACAAATTTCAGGGGAACTCTGTCAGTCCTATTACCAGTGACACTCTTTTTGCTCTACTACTATACCCTTCCCATCATGATATTACTTGGATATGAATGATTTGCTCTAAATTAAGACAATAATGAAAAACATTCAATAAGAAAAACCTCCCCATTGATGGGACTAGCTAGAATGATCTCTGGCTGGACTCTGTGATCTTAAAGGTCTTTTCCAACCTAAATGATTCTATGATTATATGATTCTAATATACTTTTCTATCTCTGGAGTTAGTATTTATCTGTAATAAATGCTGATTCTTCTTGCATATATATCCTGTTTTATCAACAGTGCAGTATGCAGTCATCAGCTAAAACAGAGTATAAACAGATATCCTATTATTTTCACAATCTTCAAAATGGATTTTCCAGTGTAAATATAACCCCTATCTAGATACATAAAAATTTCTAGAGGTGAATGCAGGTGTCCCCTGCTCTATCTACTAAAACAAAATTACACAACCAAATCTGCTACAGTACAAACACCGAGCAAAATATCAGCTAACACCGTATGTGTACTTAATAGTAATTTAACAGTAATTGAAAAGTAATTGAACTTTATTGAATGTGCTATTGTGGCTTCAAACCCACTTTCAAAAATTAAAAAACTATACAGCAGAACTGTACCAATATCATTTAGTGTTTTACTCATTAACAGCAGATTGCATCTTGAAAGCACTTCAGGCCATGCCAAAGTCTACAAGGTTTCTGGGAGGCACCATCCTCCCAGGACTGTAGAGCTATGGGCAGGACATCAGGTTAGGCCTGGACACCGCCACGTCCCCATTGTGATGGCTGGTGAGGAGTGGCCAGGTCTGGGCATTTATCCGCTTGTTTGAGAGACTGGAGGGAATAAATCTGCTTTGCTCTTTTTAGGAAGGTGTGTGGAGGAGGAGGATTCATGTACTCTTTTGCAGGATCGATACAGTATTGATCAATATCAATATAAAACCATACAGCTCTGATAAATGAATTTTTAATTCACCAGATTAAAATCCTATTATCTCTGATGTGCTTTAAAGCTCAATAGCAATTATGAAGGTTGTAGGCACTAGAAAGAACAACAGTTTGAGTACTAGTAAAAACATAACAGAGCTATGTTTATTATGGATGGGATATTCTTAGCAATTCAGCTAACAGGAAAAAAGTTTGTGAAACAGCAGCAGTAAATTGGTCAAAAAATATCATATAGCCAAGGATGATGACAGATAGAACAGGAGAATCAGGTATTAAAGGAACACAGGAAAATGTTAGTCGTATTTCAAACTCCTCAAAACACTTCTGACAAGAGAAGAACTAGGTCGGGTCATTTTAAAGGTGGAACTATAATAAAGTGCTCCTTCAGTTCCTCAGGTATATTCAGACAGGTGCAGACTTGGTCCACGGATAGTGGATTTTTGACACATTTGTAACAGGAAAATTCACAATATACTAAAAGATGCAAGAGGAAAAAAGCATTTGCAACCACAAAAATTATACTTGATAGAATACTGGAAAAATGGAAATTCTTATTTTATCAAATTGTACTAGAATAAAAGATGACATCTAAAGAGCGAATCATGCACAAATGTTAAGTGCTATTTTTTTATATAAGCTGGAATTTTCTTTTACCTTTTCAGTTTCATATCTTTCCTTCCCTGCAACTGGCCACATTACCTTTAGCCTAAACCTCTACTCCTTTCAATCAGACCAGCCCAACACTGGGAAAGGTTTGCTGGAAAAACTAACAACCCCTCAGTAAGAGTCTAGGCATGCAGAAACACTTCAATGGAGGGGTTTTGTCTACAGAAGTGATGTAACTATTGCCTACAGCTCTTTAGCCCCTAACACCTCAACATCACAGCTATATGAGCCAAGTTGCTGGTGAAGACCTAGTTTTCTACCCCTACATAATCTTTAGGGGGTAGGATGTGCATTTGTGCAAGACCAGGGAAAATTCTGTAGCAAGACAGTTCTCATAGTATCTAAGCATCTTTGTTGCCTTTGAACAAAAATCTCCTCCTGCTTGGTGAAGACAAAGAACAGAAAAAGATTTTGGAAGTGTGGAGGCTGATTTTCTGTTGAAATTTTACATTGTTACTACTGAGATTGAAATTTTATGTTATTGCCGCTGTGATTTTACTGTATGATTGAAGCATTTGGGCAAGTAGACACCTGGATAAGTGTTAAAGGAGTACTTACTTAAATGATACTGAATCCATTAAACATGAATATAAATTAAATGCTCTAATAAAGGATATTTCTCTATGCCTGTAACACTTTGAGCCCTGAGTCTAAGTAACAAATAGATAATTACCAACCGTATACCAATTTTTTGTTTTAATACAATCAAATACCACTTGCAAACATCACACATATTTCAACTAAACTAGATATGCTCCAGTTCAGTTTATCTCAGCATATGGCTTGTTCTCACCACATGCCATAGATTTCCAAATCTAACTATGATTAATAGGATATGTCAAATAACTGTTGAAGGAAATCCAGCTTCAAAAAGTGAGGCTGATTAATACATTGATTTAGATATTAACTTCTAAACATCGGCTTTTTTTCCTATTATTTGAAGTTTTAGGAAGTTCAGGGATATCAACAACCTTTACTCAAATAAAGGCATCGTGAAACCTAAAGTCAATCCAACTTTAAGAATAATAAGACAATAAAAATATCCTTTGTTCTTATGATGGCTCACTACATTTATTCTGTACTATAAAAATATTCTGCAAAAGTTTAAGAGTGTCCACAAATATATACATTTTCCTGGCAATTATTTTCCTAAAATGTTTAAAATATAATCCATAGCAAAAGAGAAATCCAAACAGTTTAAGTTTCCTCACACCTTTGGTAAATGGCAGGACGTCATAGTAGGTACAGATGACAAATTTAATTTTTATTTGATTATGGTCACATTCAGAAATGTCATAGTAGAAAAATAGTTCAAACAACTAACGGAAATTACAGATTCGGTTATAGATTTGGAAGTGCTAATCATTCTTACAAAGGAGGAAGGTGCATTTTTTAAAGGAAAACCTTCAAATCCTATTAAAATGTTAAAAGATTTTTCCTTATTATTTTTACATGTTTTTCTGCTTAAAGGATTCAAAAGTTGGCAAGTGTGCAGAAGGACTTAACAAGAGTAAGTCTTAGGAAAGGGAGGATGACTTATGTAAAGCAGATCACATTTTCTCTTTTTCTCTCCATAAATCAAAGTGGTTTTGATCATTCAGCATGAAAAAAGGAAAGCATCAATGGAGAGTTACTCCCCAAACATCAAGAATAACACAAAGAGATATAATTTTCTTATAAAATGAGTTAGGCCACTGCCAATCCCCTCCTATG
>WEKW01011572.1:248-17382 GCA_013389905.1 Sula dactylatra | reverse complement strand
AACATACATGGAAGATATATATCCTCTGTAAGCTACAGTGTTGGGAACTCTGTAATGTTTTGAACAAAGTAAAATATAACTTTATCAGCATTAACTAAAATGTATATGTGGGTATGCCATTGCAAAGTGGAAGCTTCCATTGTGTATATGGATATTATTCCAACCTCCACCCGCAGTCATTGTAATACAATTAGGCCTGGCAAAATTTCAGTTGCCTCTTGCAGTTTGGTAATGCTGTATGTGTCAGGCTGATTGAACTTTTGCATAAAGATGGTATTAAGAGGGAATGACTTTTTTTTTTCCCCAGAGATTAAGAAAAATAATCAAAACTAATATGTACACACCCCAAAATCTTTAAGATCATNAAGATCATTCATTCTGCCTGAAACTCAAACCTCCAGGTTGGCTTCTTCAGCATGGGCAAGGTGGTTTGATCACGTCCTATTAAAGCTGCTCCCCAGAGAGGCTTGACTGCAGCATGAGGCTAGTTGTCATGTCAGAGCAAATCCCTACTTCTGTTATATTTGTTTTCATAAGGTGGCTTGCACCCTAAATTGGTAGCCCTCCTGTTGTGGTGAAATACAGTGACTGGGTCAGCCATGCTGGGCTTTTTAATAAAGTTCTGTCTGATAGACTGACTGCCTTGGGGAGGCAGAAATTACGGAATACCTGTAGTAATAGTTGCACATATTTCTGTTGCATTCCAAAATTTCTGCATGCTTTCAATCCTGAAATATCTTTTGTGGTGGTTAATCTATGGAACAAATTCTTCTGCTGTATACTTTATTCTTTAAGCTACTGTTCTGCTTTTTATTAAGTAAATTAAGATCAAGGCATTTAAACTCGATAGGGTTAATCCATATCAGTCCTTCTAGACCAAATAAGCATATGTTGATGAGTCATTGCTACCTAAGAAGTGCTTCACTAAGATGTCACTTTGGAGTTGTATTGCTTTCAGCTGGACTCCTCAATTAGAGGGATATAGACCAGTAATAGTGGGAAAGCTTGTCTCTCATATCTGAATGAAAGTATGGAAGGTAAGCATACTGTTGGCTTGCTAATTGATAGTAATACCACAATAAATGTTTCTGTGCCGTGTTTAGAAATCTAAAAATATGAATTTAAGTATAGATTCCTGTTTAATGCTCAAGAGCATTAATTTTGGAGAGTTGGAAATCCAAGTTATTTTTCATGAACTGTCACTGTGTAAAGTGACAGTAAATAACATGGTGGTTACTCAGTTTTTGTGAAGGTCAGTGGGAGGAGGATCAGCCCCTTGGTGCAGACTTGTAGCTAACTTAAAATCTAAAATGTTTACTTGTTTAGTAAAATATTATGTGAAAGAAAATGTCTATCTTGTAAGATCTTCTCTAGAGACATGTTTCGCACTTGTAAAAGAGCTGGTTTATCAGCAAGCTGATTTATCTGATCGTTGATCACACTTGATCATTTTATCATGAAAGAGGCAGTTTTTAGCTACATATTTCATTTGCTGAACCTGTGGAAATCTTCTCTCAAAGTCCTAACAAGTGTTAGGACTTAAAAGCTGTGTAAGAAATATTAATGTTTTACTTTGAAAGTGTCATAGTTTGGAAAGATTTAGGACTGTTATCTGGCAATTTTGGAAGACTGTAGCATTTAATGTAGGCTATGGGAGCAAACAATTGTCACGTTACTGTGGGACATCTTAAAAAGGCTAGCACAAAGCAAATATTAATACATATTAACTTTAAGAATACTCAGAATTCATTTAACTAAGCAAAAAGACTCCTTACAAAGGTAATCTGCATGACCAGCTTGCAGGATTTTCTGTGTGGTAAGTATTGTGCCCTAGTTACTAGAGTGTAGATAGTTGTATAAGTATCTTTTTCACTTTATGGGACTTTAAGTTATTAATTTTAACAAGTAATTTTTTTAAACTATCATTTTTAGGTTTGTAAGGGTTGTTACTAGCCTAGCACTATTTTGTCAGATGAATTTTTTTTATGATGCTTTTAAAAAGGAAACAAAATTTCTAGTTAATCATGCATGTCTTTATGTGTCGTTTTGCATAGTTGCAATGTNCTTTATAAAGGTTTTTTAAAATTTTATTTCTGATGTTTCTAAGATGGTAAAATTTTGACCTACGCGTCAAAAACAACTTCATATTCTTAAATGAAAACTATTTCCTAATCATATTAATCCTAAGGCTGAGGTTTTGAATAAATTAGTTACAAAAAGTTTTGCTCAGAAACTTCTTCCTTTCGCCTTTTCAAAATATGATTAAAAATGACAGTTGGCAACTGTAGATGTTTTCTTCTGGCCTAATTATTAAGAACTACAGAACCAGCAAAAGAACTTCATGTGGCCCCCAGATAGTCTTCTAGTTCAGAAGCTACAAACAATACTCAATTAAAGTTTTAGTTACACAGATTTACTAATGTGCTCCTTTCATCCTCAACACTGTAGCAAACATAGCTCCTTAAGGCTATGAACTGGCAAATGGATAGCATTTATGCATCTGTGGACTCTGCAGAGACTGGATGGTTTTGCCAGTTGCTTTTGCCATGCATTGTGGAAGACCCTTCTTTTTCCTCTAGCTTGACCAATGAAAAAAAGAAAAACAAAAATAACCTATGAATTTTCCATGACAGAGAATCCTGGCTTGCTTGTAGTATTGTAGCTGATCGGTCTAATCTTCTAATAATCTTTTGAACCGTGTAGAGTTGAATGAGGAATTAGCAGGTGACAGAAGGCCATACTGCCATCCGATAATTAATGAAAACTGAAAAATATTCTGGCAACACAGATCTATTTGGTACTCTTTAGTAATTGCAGTTAGCTAGAAAATGAAGAATATGTGGATGTAAATTGAATTGCTGAGGGCAGGAGAATGAATGTACATTTATGTTGTTACTCCTAATGACCTTCACATGATTAACTTCTGGGGTGACCTTAGAACTAAGTTCATTAGTAAGAGTTAGCCTGTGGCGCTCTGTTGGAGTTCTAGTATTTGTAGCAACCCGAGGTTTCCTACTTCGGACTCCTAGCGAGCAGGCTCACAGAAAGATAAAGGCAGTGGTTTTCTGGAGTGTTGCAGTTGCACTGTTTTAAGATCTCCCTCCTGTTCTGCCTCGGTCTATTCACCGATAGCTTTGTTCATAGTCTTGATTTTTAAGTTATGTGCTAACTAAATGTTATTTTCATGCTTGGAGAAGAGAAAAATGGTTCATGATGTTCCAGTTGGCTTAAGAAAAGATATTTTTCTGAAGTTATGAGTGCCATAGAAGGATAAATTCCTTAGCAAAGAACACTGAGTACAGTATGTCCTACCTTTCATCACTGAATCTGGAAGAAATAGAGGCTTAGGACAAAACTGATATCCTTGCAAAAGATATTGTAAAAATATCGGTGATATTGTAACAGATTAAACAGCTGAAGGTGAGTACACTTTGATGATAATAGGTGGAATGCAAAATCCGATAAACTCTGAAAAACTGTGAAGCATGTAACGTGAAATTGTAATTTGCTAATAGCAGCAGCAGAATTTTGGCTGTGAAATTGGTAATAACAGTTACTGTGCTAGAGGCTGGTGGATAGTGAAAAGCTGTGCTATTTGTTGTATTTTAATGTTTCTGATTAATTTTGTTTTCTTTCTGTGAATACAGAGGTGGAAATAACATTGCAACTACTTGACTTTAATAGCACTATCACTTTTGGAAGCATAGTATTTAAATTGTAATTGAGGCAGACGAGAAGATGGTAAATCAGTGACTTCCACAATATCATCAGTTCTCATAATATGACTGAGCTTTCCATAGTAATTGAGATGCTCTCAAAAGTCAGTTTGTGGAGTTGAGAAATTGTGAGGATCTGTTTAATTTTAAAACAAATTTCTAGTCCTTCCAGTTACAGAGAAAAGCTTGAAAATTTAATCTGAGAATAACATGAAGTATCTGAAAACAGAAGTCAGATATCATTCTATATGAGTAATTTTAAAACCGTCTGACTTGTTTGTTTGTTTTTTGTTAGGGTCTGACTTGTGATTGTTTCTAAAAAGTTTGGGTTATGACTATTGACACCCAGAAAGCCCCTCAGTCAAATGAGGGTCCTGTCAACACGTCATGAGTACTGAGCATGAGTTTTGCTGCATGCACAGACATAATTCTTACTGATGCAAATGTTTCAATAAGAATTTCAGGATTTGTTTCGGACTATTTACACAGGAATTTCCTATAAAAATAATGCAATTTTTATTTGTCACTGTGGTTGCATGCTAACAAAAGCTGCATGTGCATAAACCTAGACAGAGAAAGAATGAGATTAAGTGTCATTTGCCAGTGTGTCTTCTAATGCACTCCCTTTTGCTGTTGTAAACTTGATATGTAATGTCAGCCTAGGCACAAAGAATGACGTGAGGATGGAGTGCCTGAATGAACTTGCTTTTATTAGTGTAGCCTTTCCATTTATATTTTAGTGTGGTTTGAATTAATGAAATGTCACAGACAAACCAAGTTTGGACTTAAAAATAATTCTGTTCTTCAGAGCAGTGACTCATAATCAAATGGGTTTTATGACAAACTGTTTCCTAGTTTCTCTTCAAATTTTTTTTGTTAATGATAGACACTTTCCATCTTAGCATGCATTTGCATGGTAAAACTGCTATGATGCTCTGACCTTAGTAAGCATTCATCTTGCCATAATTTCTGGTTTTGGCACCCTCTGCTATGGTGGCTGTGATGTTGGTTCAGCCCATATTTTTCTCCTTGCTTTTGGTGGCAGCATCCGAGGCACTGGCTTCCAATGCTATTTGGAAAGCACGATCCCTGTCAACTCAGGCATTCCAGAGGCAGTGCGTTTGCCTGATCACTGCATGGATACATTCAGAAGTAATACACAAGCAAAGACATTCATATGGGTAAAGAAGGTGGATACGGAGAACAGGTCAGTGAGGGTAGCCTTGTAGAATAGAAAGAGCGGAAGAGGTGATTCATGGGGACTTGTAGAAATTCTCCAGGAAGGAGGGTCTAGCACATTTGTGTACAGGGAAGCCAAATGACTGGTCAGCATGAGACATAGGTTTCAGGATAATAAACTGAGTTTTGGACATTATCAAATGATCCTGCTGGTGAGAGAAGGTAAAAAAACATCATCTAAAATGAAACAGTATATTAAGTTGATTGCACTTGTTGAAAGAAAGACAGATCTGGTTTCTGTTCAAGGCTTTGTCAAATGCTTCCTGGACCAGCATAAACATTGTGTGGTTTTTACACTTGTAAAGAAGTTTCTTCCACTAAGTCACCTTAATCTGGCCTGAGCCCCATCCTAACTGTTAATACCTTGCTAATTAATTTGAATGTAGCTCTGCAATCATGGATTACTTGAATACAGACTTTCCCATGTGTAAAATGGAAAAGCAAGATATTTGGTTACAGAACACTGCCTTTAAATGCTTAATTTATATTCAAAAACTCAACTTCAGCTTCTTGGATAAAAAGATGAGATGAGGGGGTTGCTTCACTTCTGTTACCATTATTATTTTGAGTTATAGTGGGCAGACTCGGTGGTGTTCTTGAGCTGTCGAAGGAAAACACATTAATGCTCAATGTGAATAAAATTTTTCATTGCAAATAAATACATGACTTGAATTGTGAGTAAAAGCAGACCTGATTGTAACTATGTTACGTATCTGAAGCACAGAGGGGGTGCCCAGAAAATGGGTCGCAAGTGTAAGCTGCACAGCTGTTGGAAATGGGCTGCAAGTTTCATGAGTAATATACTAGGACTTATGAATTTGCTTTGTGAGCACTAATTTCAACTGTATCAGTAAAAGATAAAAAGATAAAAATTATTCTAGACTCTGGACAGTATGGTGGAAGCTAAAGCAACACTGAAATGATTTACATTGGGAAGGTTAATACCACACCCACAAAGATCACATCTGTTACAGTCCTAGTGGTTTCTGCAAATGAACATTTTCTAATATGCTAGAGGAGACACTTGTTCTAGGGTTTGCTCAGTAAAGGGAAGGTCTTCTCCATGATCTCGTGTCTCCCAAGGGAATTCCCTAGACCCACTTCTTCTGCCACTGCTTTTGCCCATTCTTTCCTGTTCTTGTGTGCCATTAATGGCATGCAGGTTTTACTGCTGGATGCAGGAGTTTCCTATGGTAAAATTAAAACGTCAGCGAGTATGTCTGTGACTGTCCGTGTGTGTAATGAACTATGGAACTAAGACCTCGAGGAACCTTTCTGTTTAAGCTAACACTTGCATTTCTATGGCAGCAGTAAACGAGCTGCTTCTGTCTCTTTTGGAAGGAGTATCATTGCAGTTGCATTGTACTTGAGTTATTTGTTTCTAAAATTTTTCACTAGTTTATTCATGACATGATTATTGGAGATGCTAAAAATGCAGATACTTAGCTGACTCCAGTTGAAATTGCTGGAATACAACTGAAAAACTTGTCCTTAATAACTCTGGTACCTTTGATGTGGCAATATCTGATGAGATGCATTGTGAGCCTCTGGCAGGTGTTCTGTACCTGAATGCAAAAGCAACTAATCTCCTTTAGACCAACTGTAAGACTTGATTAGGGTGTTTCAGAGCTGAATTGCTATAGGTTGGTGGCACAAGTCTTCCTAGCTTCTGAAATCATCTAGGCGTTTAAACTTGTGTACCTTTAGCTCAGTCTCCAAGCTGTTTGCCTGCAAGTGGTAGGCTCAAACTACTTTAAAGAGTATAATAGTACCATCCTTTTCTGCTGTAGATTGTAGCACTCTATTGTTGTTTGTTCTATTTCATTTCCATGAGAACATAAGCTTCTTTTCAGAACTCCTTGTGAATAAAACACTTTTTAGTGGAAACAGTCTCTTATTAGTGGATAGTTGGTATGTTTATGTTAAACAGTAAGTCCTTATGCCTTTTGTGTTCTTTTTTCTGATTAAATATTTATGTTGTTGAGGAATGAAACAAATATTTAAAGTATTTGAAATTGATCATGAAAGATGTTGAGATAGCATAAAGCTAATTAAGATTTATGGTTTAAGTGTATTCAAGTTCCTACGGTGCTTTCATTTTCCTATGTGCACTTCCCTTGGCAGCACTTGGATACCATGTGTGTGCTGTTACTGAACTTTCACCAAGGCAAAGGTTGTGCATAATAAAACCAAGAGCAAGTGCCACTTTAGCAGATTCACTGTATCCAACCTTTACTTTGGATCAGAGTTCTTTGAATTTAACCATGTTAGAGATTTTGTGTGGAAACTTTATTTTTGTGTCCCTTAATTTGTTGTTTATTATGGCACAACTATTTAGTATTTTATATTGTATACTTTGATTCTCTACTCCCTAATTAATTGGAAAGCTAATATGTTATATTTAAATTCCATCAAATATGCAGACAGTTCAGAATACTTAATTTTGAAGTTTTCATTAAGTAAAACGTAAAGTCCATCTCAAAACTGGGATGATTTTACTTCAGATTATTGTTTTTGCAGACAATCTAATTTTGTATTCTGAAAAACAGAAGTATTGTCCCTTATCAAGAGATCTATGAGAAAAATCTTGTTTCTGTCTTTCTAATACTGATTTGCCTGGTATGCTCAAGTCCTAAAGAAAAGCTACTTGTTGCATGGAAGCAGCTTTGTGCATGTATTTTTTTCATCTGGAAATGGTTTGCTAGCAGGTAGGCACCCCAGGATGCACTGTATTGCAGAAATACACAAATTTAACTTCCTTGCTGTTCTGTGTTACTTGCAAAAGTGATCTCACCACAATTATAGTGTGTTATGAATGCCTGTATTTGTAAACACCAGAAAATACAGTTCGAAAGCAGTAACTCGTGCACACAGCTCTGCAGGGCTAGTGGTATTGACTTTTATCACCTCAGCATCCTGGTTTCACAGAGGATGTCACTATTTCAGATTTGCTTTTGATGACATGCTCATTAATACCACAGCTGCTTGTATTAAAGCAAACAAGTCAAGGAGAAGTGGAGCAGTGGCCTGTGATCTGTTGTGGGACTTGGAAGACTGGAGTTCACTTCCCTCCTTTCCCTTTGGTCTTTGCAACTGGAGAGGAAGGTGCTGTGCCTTCTCCTGGCAGCTCCAGGGAGCAATTGCAGAGGCAAATTCTTGCATATCACCTGCTATTCTAGACTACAGCATGCTTAGTGCAAATGAAATGGAAGAGTATATCCCCAAAGAATCCTTGACACAACAAATTCAAGCAGGAATTTTATGAGTTCTATAAATCAGGCAACATCTGGGTTAATGTTGAATGAGCAGGCATCGTTTTGCCTGTGGATATGGGGTAGACAGATTTCATGTCCCTGTTCCAGAACAGAGGGGATACAACATTCCCAGCCCTGTGCTGGAGGCAGGTGAAATTTGTAGAACTCTTAGAAAAATAACTGATTAACCAAACCAGAACAGGTCACACATGGTCCAAGATAATCAGTTTGGGCAAATTCAGTGTTGGTGTAGCTAAACTGTAAACAGGTTAGGTTTGCAGAATGTTTCACGAAGCATACTTCTATGAACTCTGTATGCAATAGCATTTTTTCAAAATTACTTTTCTAGAAGTGGTCCATCTGGCATAAGAAAGGTTTCCACTGATGTTTTTCATTAGGAGTGCCGAATGCAACAATACAAAACACAGGCAGTCTGAGATCTTCTTGAATGATGCATGTGAAGGAAACTCTGTGAAACTGATACTGCTGATGAGTTTGCATGGCTATTCTGTATACTCAGCAGCCAAAGGAAGCTGGAGGCATTTTGTTTAGATGAAAAGCTATCTTTCTAAAGTAAACATGTATTTGCTTTATAATAGAATTGCTCTTCATCCTGATTTAAGCCTCATGAAATTATTCTGTACTTATACCTTCATAAGTGAAGTTCGATCAGGCCTGTGACCGGTCTAACAGTTAGGTATCTCAGCTTACTGTTTTACTGTTTATTCTTGAGTCACCCATGTTTATCTTAAAGGCACAGTGGAAAATGTTGATTTTATTATTCACCAGAGTTACTGTACTATGTTGAATAAATTCCTATGGATTGAATACTTAACTTCAATGTGAATCTTCTGGTCTTCCATATGTCAGATATATATTTCATGGGCAAAAAATTTATCACTCTGGCTGGTTTGATAGTCTTCCTGTAGCAAATATCAGTGCATATAGTTTTGGAAGAAGTTAGAAAAAAAGTCCCTATTTTTCCCTCTTAAATTGTACCTTGTTCACTGTGTAATGTTGTACATAGAAGATTGAGGAAAGTTCCGTGGATTATCAATTTATATGTTTGAAGCATAACATTTCTTCATTATTGTCCTCTAACTTCTAGTAATTTAATACTCAGGATGGTCATAAATGTATCCAGCCATGTTTATGAGCCCAGGCTGAGAAATATACCCTCTGACTCTTCTAGGTAGTAAAGCTTCAGACTTGACTATATGATACTTAAAGAACTTTCCACTTCATACTACTCTGTTAATAACTGTGCCTGATACCATAATTATACCCTGCCTTTTCTTTCAAAAATTAGCAGCGTGCTTCAGCAGCTGCAATATCTTTTTTATTTTGTATGTATACAGGCATATTTATTTATATAGCTAATTACTTTGACCTTTCGGTGCTCTCCTGTTTTAAAGGTTTACAAGCATCCTCTTTGCTGCATTAGGAGCGGGTCTATTTTTGTATCTTCTTTCTTTGTAAGACCCAGTGCTCATCATTCCACAGGTGTATTCGATTCTTTCTGTCTATGTTTAGAGGACTGTATTCTGCAATCAAGACTTCTTTCCCTAATGCCAGACAAAAAGAACAGCAACAAAAGAAAACAAGCTCTTGAGTCAGCATTTATAATGTTGGTTGTCATTGTGGAAGCAGCTGCGTGTGGAAACAAGGCAAATAGAATTTGAAATGAAGAGCTGGAAAAGAAATTGCCACTTGCCTGCAGGGATGGAGAAAATTATTGGGCCTGACTGTCAGAAAAAACAGGGCTGTTAATTGGCAGCTTTGATAACAGGTCAAAAGAGTGGCAGGAGCTGCCATTTGGCTTGCTCGCTTTATCATTCCTGGTTGCTCAGCCACAGATACTCCTGGGCACAAAGAAATACCGCAATGGTATCAACAGCAGTTTGTATCTATATTAATGTTGGATATAGAACGTTTCCAGGAGGCTCTAGTGAATTGTCTTTAGATACAAAAAGCCTTCCAGGTGTAGAAGGCAGGCGAGGGATAGATAAATGTTGTCAGTTTACGTTAAGCATATTGGTGAGGACTTAAAAGAGGATCAAGGGCACTTTCTCAGCATAAAAACAGTGTTTGTACCTACCCTGTCCTGGCGCAGCAGGAGATGGTTTAATGTGAGCATAGACTACAGAAATTTTAAGTGTCATATGAACACTACTGGCGTACAGAGAAATGTGTTCCCTGTAATCGAATATCTTTCAGCAGGTAGTCATAGTTCCAATAGACATGTACCTTTGGAGGCTTAATGTTAAATCTTGTCAGAATTGTCTGTGGACTGTCATCTTGGGTGGTGATAAACCTGTGTGTGCAATGGATTTATTAGCTGAGATAGAAGGTCTCTGTTTCTATATTGAAATCGCCTGAAATGTCTGACTAGTTTAGGTGTTGCCTCTGCTTACTCAAACCGGATCTCTCCTGAATGCCAGAACCGTGATTGCAGCACTTGTACCATTTAATTGACCAGCTAATTTACCCTGTAATTATATAATTGTGTATTTAAGACTGTCTCTTTAGAGCAGAGGTATTAGCTTTATTTATCTGCTTCATTCAAAAACAGATGTTTCTACTGTGTTACTGAAATAATCAACGTCTTTTGGAAATGAAAGATTGCTATTTTCTGAAATAGAGAATGATGGAGAATCGAAATTATGAATCATAAAAAGGGAGGAGTGAGACTAATTGCATTGCAACTTTGCAGAAATTGCTTTTGATAAAATCTGATTCATGGTAATGGTAAATAGTTAAAAACATTAACAGTATGATAGAAGTGGTGTTGTCATTTGCACCTGTGTGACTAAATATTTCACTTATGTTTTGACATGCTGTTTCTGTATTTCACAGGACTGTCTTCTGTATTTTTGCAGCTTCATAGTCCTTTAAATTTCCTTAGTAATTTGGATTTAAATGTTTAATACTTCCCCAAATTTCTCCACAGTTCACTGTTTCTTTATTTTTAATTGCCACATCAGGTTTCCAGTCAAGGTACTTGCACTTGCAGAAACATCTGTGTGTAAGGTCATTTTTTCTGCGTATATATTTTAATTTTTTTTCTTTTGAGTATGAAGACTGGTACATGCTGCTAGTAAGCTTAGCAAAATGGATGAGTAGGATTTTAGTACTTAAATAAGATTGAGTGACATGAAGGAAAACGACTTAACTCGCCACCCACCCTCAAGGCCATATCCTGTGTGACCCACAAGAATAGTCCCAGTGAAGACAGAAAATACTAACCCAAGTAAAGTAGACAGGATCTCATTAAAATAACCCACTGTTGTTTAAGAACTCTTTTTATATATCATCATGGAAGAAAACTAAATTACTGCAGACACTTTAAATACCATGATGGAAGAAATGGAAACTGCTGCCTTAAAAGAAGCAGAAATATTTGCTGAGATGAGAATCGGCTGCATAGTGCATCAAACTTGCTTTTTCTCTATGTCACACAGCAGTGTAAGTGTAGATAAATGAATGCTTATGCTGCAGATAGGGCCCAAATTAATATTTTGACTTTTGTACTTTGAGACAGCAGTCACGTACTGTTTTTTCTTGAATGATCTGGCAGTGCAGTTGCTATCTTAGAAGGTTTCACCACACTCATGTTACTTGTTTTCCTTAAAACCCTGATCCCCAGTTGAAGTTTGTTTCATGAGATTCTTAACTTCCAAGTCACTTTCTTTTTGAAGGAAATGTCTAACTCTGGTGGTTTCAGATAAGCACAAACTTCAAAACATAAACCCCAATGATTAAAAAAAGAAAACCACCAAAACCCACTACCAAGAGAAAAATAACAAGTGTAAAAAATGTTCTTGAAAACTAAGTTGTGGTATTTTATAGTATTTTGATCAAATAGTTGCTATGTTTATTTAAAAATACTGTTTTGAAAATTGGGGGCTACTCATTGCTAGCTTATGAGCATTGCTTGTGTCATTATGCATACAGGTTTAGCTACATGTAGGATACCTCGTACAGCATTTCTCTTTTAGCTCTAGAGACCTTTTGAGCATCTCTTGCAGAGTATTTTTTTCATTACAAACAGATCAATAATTGTTAGTAAGTATTTCATAGTATAGTATAATTTATTCTGTCCCGTACAGAATTCTCTTACCAGCAGTTAAAAACAGTAGCAAAAAGAATGTCCCATTACCTATTGTATTAGAAAATCAAAGATACAAACTTACTTTGTGTTTAACAAAATGCTGTTGCGGGAATCAAAACTATATTATTAAAAACTGCCCGGAACCTAAACATGTGCAGAGTTACAGTTAAGAAAGATCTCTAAAAAGCTGAGTTTTTCATTTAATAACTCTTATTTATATAGAATATGAATGTAAATGATGAAAAGTTTATCATTCCGGGTTCAACAAAAGGCAAAATAATATGAGGAGTAATGCCATACATAGCTTTGGATTGGTAGATTTGAAAAAAATTATCAATCCCAGTATCCTTATCAAGTTCTAATTTCTGTCTACCTGAATCTCATCCAGTGACATGCTTTCCAACATAGTATCCAAATACGTTGAATAACGTTTCTTAATAATTTAATATTTGCAAGTCAATTTTCAATCCAGATGGGGTTTTTCTTTGTTTTGGGTTTTTTTTGTCAAGTTGTGTCATGTCTCCTTTCTGTCCTGAGAGATACTGTGTAAATATGAGGACGTAAGAACACGGGCAGCCTTACGCATTGGATACAGTGGGAATCCCCACTTCCTGTGTAACTGGAGGTAGCTACAGAAGAAAGGCAGGCTGACCCTGTGCTCTTCGCTCTCCAAGCAAAGGTGGGCAACTTGTGAATGCCATGCAAACAAACAGGTTATGCTGTATGTCTCGTTTGGTCTCATTTCATAGGCAGGCAGGGAGAGCCAGTTTGTAATAAACAAATATTCTACCCAGTTGCAGAATATGTCAGACTTTGACATCACTCATACAGTAGTATCTCTTTCTCAGTGAAATAACTCCACTAGTGATGTCACTGCTTATAATTCTGAAATGAGGAGGCACTTCAGTGTTTAATGTAGTGAGGCAATGTTATACCTGTTTGTGGCTGACAACAGCTAATTTATTTTGTATTAAACCTCTTTTTCACAGTAGAGTAGGTAAAACTCACATCAGTGGTAGTGTATGTGCTCCTTGGTAAACCTCCAGGAAACGTCTGACTTGGCACTATCCCCCAGCAAACCACAGCTGATGTAGTGCCCTGCTGCCTCTTCTTTCATGTGCGATTGCTTCATTTGTATTTTTTCTTGTTGTCAGATTGTGAAGAATGGAAAGAAAACTAGCACAGCTAGAATGGGGAAGCAGTTATTTTCTAAGAGAAATTCAGATTGATAACGTTTGATATCCTTTATTCTGAACCAAATTCTGATTCCGTTATTACAGTCTTACAGCAGACCTTAGTTGGGATCCTGTTGTCACAGCCATTGTGCAACCATCTAGTTATGGGGCAGTCCCTGCACCGGGGAAGTTTGTAACCTAATTAGTCAGGACAAACAAAGGTGGGAAAGAAAGGTTCAGTCTTGCCCAAGGGCATCCAGCACGTCTGTGGTAAAACCAATTGTTGATTTTTGGGTCTTCCCCTTTCCCCTTCCAGTGTCTCGACCAGTGGGTAATAGTACAGTTCTGTTGATATGGTTGATTTTGGGGGGAGAATGAGCTGTGTATAGCAGATCTGAATATAATTATTATGAGCAAATAATAACCTGGCCATTACAAGAATATTTTTCTTGCTGTCAAGCAAAAACATTAAACCAGAAACAACTAAACAAGAAGGGAAAGCATACAAAAGTATAGGACAGCTTTGATGAAAATACTAATGTAAGGTGGATTTTTGTCACTTTTGGCTTATAAAGTAAAAGCAGACAAAACTTTTGCTTCATGTAGGCACAGCACCACCTGTAGCACCTTGTGCTCTCTACAGCCCAGTGCTGCTCAGAGCTTCGCACAGGCAGGTGGGCGCTGCCGTAGGCTTACCTTGTGTGCGCCAATGGCACCTGCACGGTGGAAAACAGCAAATGCAAATGTAAGCTTGCGTATTGAGAAAATTGTGTGACTTCTTTACAAACGTGCCCTTACTAACAAGGGTCTGAATCATCCTGTTGCAGTAAAGCCTCAGTAAAAGGAAATGGGCAAGGATCTGCCTTGAGGGTTTATCAACCCTTGCAAAGGTGCCTTCTGTTTTGTTTTGCTTTTTTTATGGAGTTAAGTAGAGAAAGTAGATTGACATTGAGACTCCAGTCTTTGTGCTCAGTAAAAGCCTTTATTTGGTGCTTTGACAGTGTTGTGAGACAATAGACTTGTCAGAAGGGTGGAGTAAAGGTCATGAGGTGGTTACTTCTGCAGCATCTGTGGAAAGGCTCATCAGCGTTCACCTGCTGATTGTAAGCAGGTACTTGTAAGTGTCCCACTGAGGTTCAGTGTCCAAATGTTGCTGTGCTCACTGCTTTGCAGGACTAGAGCCTAGCACTAAACACTAATTGGCAATGATGCTGCATTGCACTTATAAACTAATTGTTTTTAAAATTGTTGGTTGAAATGGAAGGCGATGATTTTAATGTTGGAAAGTCACTCAAGCAATGGAGGTAGGTTGTTGGTCAGTGCTTATTCTATGCAAATGAAAAACATCAATTGCATTAAAAGCAGGTGCTGCTATTATGAATTCTCAGTCATTAATACAGTGCAAAGAATTGCTAGGTGTTTGATGTACTTTAAAGTGTTGTTTGCAATGTTGCAAGCATGCCTAGCTTGGAAATGTCATTCAGGTCTGGTACCTTGTATTGCAAAGATCAGTAACTTGTATTAATTAGCATGTCCTTAGAATTAAAGCCTTATGTATTTCCTGTTTATTTTTATTAGGTGTAAGCAATTGAGGACAATACTTCTTGCGGTTCAGAGATGGAGAACAACATAACTACTATCTCTCGTGAAGAGCTTGAAGAACTAAGAGAAGCATTCAGTAAAATAGGTATGTTTTAAATAAGGAAATACGAAGGATGCTATTAACATTGTAAAGCTGTGTAGGATTTGTGGAAGAAATCTCTACATATCACTTTGTTTTGATAAGCCCATGTTTTTCTTTTGTGTTGCCAGTAATACCTAAGAAAATAAGAATGTTTACATAAACCCCCTTATTTTCACTAAAACTATGTGCTTTTATTCATTTCTTTCAGTAATAAAAACAGATGCAACTGCCCAGCAAGGAAATGTGTTATTTGTGCTGTTGTATATGCAGCATAAGTCTCAAAATGCAGGTTTTGGAACTTATTAAATCTGAAAAAAAAGTTTTATTAAACTTCAGTTTTGGAATATATTTTCATGTTAGATTACTGACACTTTGGTTTTGCTTTACTTGCGTGCTTTGGTGAACTAGTGATTTCTTTTTTTGTTTTCTTGGATCGGATTTTACATTTTTAGCTAAACTTTGAGATCTTTTTGATCTTGCTTTTGTAGCTACCAGATGTTAATAAATAACTGTACAATTTTGTATGCTTGACAGGACGTTTGCAGATTAATCAGAATAAACAGAGTGAGAAATTGTGTAGCATCTAACCCTTATTTCCAGATCGCAATACTGTTGCGAATGTTAAAGTTCATGTCTGCTTTATTTCTTGTTTGCTGCAGTTCTGTGGGGGTGATGTGTAACTATGCAGCTCAGCAAATCAAACAAACATATTTGTAATCATTCATAAAGGGGGAACAGGGTCGCTTTAGGCAAGAAGTCTTAAATATTAGGAGTCTGCAACTTGGTAAAGAGACTGTTGGGAAGCTGTGCGTTGGAGATGTGTAAGACCATGAGTAGTATGGAAAAGGTGAGAAGGGAATTATTCAGTTTCTGTCAATACAGGTATCACGTGATGCCCAGCAGAGAGTCAGAAAGCTTAAAATAAAAATAAGTAACTTTTCTTCGTGACAAATAATAAAACCCATTGACTCAGGATGTTTCTGAGACCAAAAAAATGCTAAAGGAATAAGATACATCCATGGAAGGTAATTCATGGGTTGCTGTTAAACAGTCATCTTGATGTAGTCTGTAGCTCAGGAAGTCTATAGCCTGCAGGAGCTGGAAAGACAGACCAAAGGAAAGAGCACTATATACATATATCAGTGTACTGGTAGGTGTTAGGATAGGTAGATACTCATTGGTGTTCTCTGGCAGCTTTTCTGTTTGGTTTTTACCATCTGCATTTCTCCTTTTTCTCCCTTTCCTTCCTGCATGTTTTCACATTTCTCCTCTAAGAATTGTCTGTACTGCTCCTACACACTGAAAAGCATTTTCTTCCTTACTATATTACGCTTTCTGTAAAATATAAAAATTAAGCCTCATTTAGCTTTTTTTCTTCTTTCATTTTTACATTTCCAATGTCTTTATGGATGAAATGTTTGCAGCTATAATAGTAAACTGAGAGAAAAGGCATGTATTTAACTCTCTGCTTGTCATCATGGAAACTTATCCTCAGTGAAAGATGAACCTAGAGAAATAAAATAGCCGGTAATCTGAGTGAGCTCATGAGCATGTCCTCTGCTTTTTAGACCATCCCTGTTTTTATGTGTGTTGTTACATGTCTGCAAGCCAGACAGTGGATGGATTGATATATATGCAGACACAAAGTTTGATTGTGTAGTGATTTGTGAATTGTTGGTAGTATTGAAAACACAGACTGATTTTTTTTTTTAACAGGTGTTTTCAGCCTTTTATCAGCAGTGAAATGTGGCCGCCTTATGAAGCTGTACAGAAGCTACAGTGTGTAGTATGGCTTACAGGGAAATTACTGTATAGCAATCAGTTATGACTAGAGATGAAAGCATGTTTCTCTGCTTGCCTTTCTGTAATGTGATGTGTATTCATCCAGTGTGGTATTATTGACTGAATTCTGATACTAGAGACAATATGAAGAGAGGTTTTTTAACTAGAAAATG
>WEKW01011568.1:515-17476 GCA_013389905.1 Sula dactylatra | reverse complement strand
TACTCTGAGAGTAGTTCATATTGTTATTTACATTGACACTAGCAACTATTACTTTTCATTTCGTTTTGGAAGCATATATATTTCTGTTGTTTGCCACTGTGCTACATTTCAGAGCAGGCATGTTCAAATATCACAAAACAGTGATGTGTTGATAGTTATGCTAGCAGCACAATTTACAATGCTGTAGAAAGAAGGAAAATTGCTAGCCTAACAAAGAGGATTCTAACAAAGACTACCATAAACCAAATCAGTAATGTTTTTTCACAGCTAAAGAGAAGATCAGTAAACTAATATGAGTTCTTGTATATTCCAGATCCCAGTATTAGAGGAATACTAGCTGAAGGCCTGCTTGCTTTAAAAAAACTGAAGTCAATTAGCAATGTTGCCAAACAGTACAAGGCTTTGTGAGCTTACTTGCACTTTTGGATGCTTTTTAATTAAGAAAGAATAAAATTGCAATTTGATTTCACAAGAAAGAGTCAAGAAAGCATGGATGGATATCCAGTACAAATTTGAAACAGCAGCAACTGCAGAGAAAGTGGTCTGATGACAACTGGTGATTTATTGGAATCTTGGGAAGGTGCTGAGGTAAGGATGTTGTCAATGAGCAACTAAGGGCTTTACTTCTGTTTTCTTCCAAAATTGACTAAAAATACAGGGTTTTAATATCTTTTATTCCAGGATTTTCAAAGACTGTTTTGGAAGTGAGAAATACTTTCATTTTTCTCCCAAAATTTAAAGATTAAGTCACATCATTAGATATCAGTAGTAGTGATGTGTCATGAAATAATGGATAAAGAAATTAACATAAGAAACCACAAAATGTTGTTAGGTGTATTCTGTTTACAGGACTTAAACAAATCAGATGGCATTTCTGTCAGCAATAATATTAATAGCAATGTATGAGACGTAAGTGGTGACAGTCATATAAAGAAAAAGATTAGGAGTCAAATTTATGAAGACTGATGGCAAAATCAGTTCAAAAAATTGATTTGGATGAATAGCTCCTCTTTCTTGGGTTTCCAGAAAGAAAATAAATGGGTGCATGGTAGACTTTGAAATCAAAGAGAACATCAGTGATTGACTAGCGCAGGATATACTCAAGCTACTGCTAAGTGTGTTAAATCCAGGGAAATTAAGTGGGATTGCTTGAAAGTTGATAGGGTAAACAGATAAAATATGATATATTTATTCTCGCAGAATGACAGGAGACAAATATTTGTATAGGAAGAAGAGTGCTGAGATGCTGTCAAGGGGTACTAACGTGCCTTTCCAGTCAAAATAAAGTTTGGGATTTCAATGTAGAAAAAAGGTAATAATTTCAGAGAAAAATAAGTAATTTCTTGTTTAGTTAAACCAAATGCAGTAGTAAGTAAAAATCAGTCTACTTTTTTTTAGCTTCATTTCCTCCCCTCCTCTTATTTGAACACCGTCAGAACATTCACTTTCATTTTTATGAGTATTTGCATGCTGTGCTAACGGACATATTAAACTTGGTTTATGCACAATTTGAAATACTTTCTAACACCATAAAATTATAACTGTGGAATTCATACTTCTATAATTTATTTTAGAAAATTGTGTAACCAGTGGGAAACTGAAGTTATCACTACAGAGAGACACCATTGGAAATAAGGGAGAACCTCGACTAGTTTGTAGTAAGGAATTTTTATCCTTTAAATTAGCCACTAAAGATTTATTTGACCACGTATACATTTAGCCAATATATAGGGCTAAGCAGAAAAAAGAATCAACTGTGCAGAATGGGAAGAATCAACTTTGTAAGCCATTTTCAGTATGAAGATCTGAAGTTTTCCTAATGTCAATAAACAGCTGTCCTGGTTTTGGCTGGGATAGAGTTAATTTTCTTCTTAGTAGCTGGTATAGTGCTGTGTGTTAGATTTAGGATGAGAGTAATGTTGATAACTCACTGATGTTTTAGTTATTGCTGAGCAGTGCTTACACTAGGCAAGGAGTTTTCAGCTTCTCATGCTCTACTGACTAAGAAGGCTGGAGATGCACAAGAAGCTGGGAGAGGGTGCAGTCAGGACAGCTGACCCAAACTGGGCAAAGGGATATCCCACACGATATGATGCCATGCTCAGTATATAAACTACAGAAAGCTATCTGGGGGGGCGTCGCTGCTCGGGCACTGCCTGGGCATTGGTCAATGGGTGGTGAGCAACCGCATCGTGCATCTCTTGTTTTGTGTATTCGTTATTGTTGTTGTTATTGTTGTTGTTGTTGTTATTATATTTTATTTCAATTCTTCAACTGCTCTTATCTCAACCCACGAGTTTTCTCACTTTTACTCTTCCGATTCTCTCCTCCATGCCACTGTAGGGGAGTGAGTGAGCGGCTGTGTGGTGCCCAGTCACCACCTGCGGTTAAATCATGACAACAGCAATCCAGGATTCAAAATAAATCTTTAAAAACTATCACATTGCTAGCAAAACCCTAACATTTATTAATAGCACAGCATGGAATTTCATGGAGACAAAAGCGAATATGCTCACATATTTTTTTCATTTTTTTTATTTTATTAAAACTTAAGCTTTAAATTGCAACTTGGATTTCAGGCCTCGACACACTGCTTAGACTAGAAAAATCCCTTCTTCCCTACTTTTTTCATGTCATTCTTTCCCACAAACACAGTGTATAAAGCCTGTTCTGTATCCTTGTAAGGGTCTTGGAAAACTGACTAATTCTTGGTTTTGGAACCAAGTGACATATCAGAGGAATCTTAAGAGTATTATGAAGGAGACTACAAGTACAAGAGGACGTGGCAGTCAGGCAAAGGGATTTTCCCAGCAGAGTTTCCATCATGCTACCACAGAGGGATATTTTCATGGTTTTACCCCAGCCAGCAACTAAGCTCCACACAGCTGCTCACTCAACCCCACTGAGCTGGGATGGGGGAGAAAATCAGAAGGGTAAAAATGAGAAAACTCGTGGGTTGAGATAAAACAGTTTAATAGGTAAAGCAAAAGCTGTGTGGGTAAGCAAAGCAAAACAAGGATTTAATTCCCTACTTCCCATCAGCAGGCAGGTGTCAGGTGTTCAGCCATCTCCAGGAAAGCAGGGCTCCATCAAATGTAAGGGCTACTTCAGAGGACAAATGCCATAAATCTGAACATCCCCCTCTTCCTTCTTCTTCCCCCAGCTCTATATGCTCAGCACAATGTTATATGGTATGGAATATCCCTTGGGTCAGCTGGGGTCAGCTGTCCCAGCTGTGTCCCCTCCCAGCTTCTTGTGCACCCCCAGCCCACTCGCTGGTGGGATGGGGTGAGAGGCAGAAAAGGCCTTGACTTTGTGTAAGCCCTGCTCAGCAGTAACGAAAACAGCTCCATATTACCAACACTGTTTTCATCACAAATCCAAAACACAACACCATACTAGCTACTATAGAAAAAATTAACTCTATCCCAGCCAAAACCAGCACAGATATTGAGTTGGATACAAAAGTATGATGACAATACCACAATAGTTTTTGCCAAATAAAGAGAACACCAATTTAAAAAAAAGACAGAATGAGAACACAGCACTGAGTTGTATGAAGCTGGCTACCAAACTCAGATACTATCAGCATTCCAGCAGAAACATGATGTACTAAAATCAGGCATTAAAAATAACAATGCAACCAATCTGATTTTTTTTTCTTTCCCCTTAAAACGTCTTGAGAAACAAAAAAAAATTACTTTTGGTTTTCTGTCCCTTTCTAAAGAGACTTAAGGAAGTTTCAAATATCCTAATTGAAGAATTGCTTTATTTGGTTAAACCTATATTTTTTGTATGAATTGAAAAGTGTAAGAAATATTTAGAAAATTCTATAAAATGTTATCCTTTGGAGGCTCAGAAAACAGAATTGCATAAACACTGCTTTTTCCCCCCATATTCTATTAGGATGTTGTGACATATCGGTAATGCATTAAATAGCCTACTGAAATCTCATAATATAAACACAGTATGAGTAAATACTTAATCAAATCCAAACATGTCAGTAATGGAGTCTTGATACTTATCACAAGTCATAGGAGAACTCAGAACTTATGGAAGCAACCCTTACAAGACAGGCAGCCATGCAGATAGCTGTCCAAATTAGTTTAGAATAAAAGCAGAGAAAAGAGGACAGATTTAGGAATAAAAGACTGAAGAATTCCAGGGTGGAATTTAAGCATCTAATCTAAACCACAAAGGAGTTTAAGCTCCTCAGAAACATACTTAGGTAGGCATTTTTTGAGAAATAAATATTGTGAATATGACTGGGTGTTAACAGATTTTACACAGAATGTGGAAAACAGCCTTAAAGTGAAGCCTGAGCAAATGTCACAGGAATACTGTTTTAGGTGTGCTGTGCAAGTCCTCTGTCAGTTTTGCCTTTTGGAGCTGTCTGACTGTTTTTAAATAGTTATATCAATGAGGCCACTGGGAGAGGTGAAACATCTATTTGGCTGTCTGGGACACATTAGCATTTTCAGTTTAGATTAGGAGTGCACTTCTGAAGGAAATCTCTATCATTCGTATTTAGTGCACTTTGGTTTATGTCAGATCAGCCCTGGAACAGGAAAACAGGATTCCTGTTTTAAAAAAACAAAATAGGACGGTAACTAACCTAATGCACTGCAACTACTAATGGTCACTGAGTCTACAAGACCAGACTAGAACCACTTTGAGCCAAAAACCCCTGAAATGAGAATACTGTAATTTTCAAGTTTCTAGCACAACTTTTTTCTGCGTACAGATTTGCTCCTTTTGAGCCATAGAGCTTGCTAATGAAGACAAAGCCTAGCTTTGTTATGATTCAGAAGGTGGGAGCTTAAATTTTTTACCTAGCTAAGGAGGTAGGTGGTACAAGGGGTTGGTTCAAAACATTTTTGTAAAATTAAGGCTTAAAAGAACAAAGTCAAATAGTACAACTACCTCTAAATTGCCAGTTTTGTTGCAATATGATTGAAAATCTATCATCTGGAAGTTCTAGAACCATAGCAGTAGCTTCCTTTAACAGTATTAAAACAATTTAAATATTCGATAATATATTCTTTCCCTGTCCAAATGTAAAGAAATGAATATTCTGTAATTTTATATCTTTGCAGCCATGAAGAAGTGTACCATTAACTGGTATTTTATATTTTGCTTTTTGTGCTTTTAATAGTTAGTAGTTACAAAGATTTAGTTCTGCAATAATCAGTACATCCCCAGGCTTATGCTTCAAAAATATACATTAGAGTGCAATAAAAACATCACTTCAAAGTGTTCACTCACATATTGCTTCAAACCTGAGGTTCAAGCAAGACACTGCAAAAGAGGCATTTCTCATATGAATTGTGGTGAAATTGACAACATATAAATAAACCAAGAAAATTCTTCTCAAAGCATTTGAACAAAACAAATGTCCATTTCTTCAGATAAAATTAAAATGATCAGAATTTAAATATGTTGATGCACAAAGAAGAAAGAAATGAGTGCAAAAGGAACCTTGGAATGGACTGGCTGAAGATTTATAGTGGGACCTTTTAAAAATCAGTGCAACAATTTACTGTTGTATGGAGATTGAGTCTAATAGCTACAGTTGTACAGATTACCATTGACTAAGGTAAAACCTCACTTGTATATACAAATTTATTTACATATAAAATGTGGGAAAGAATCAAATGGATTCTACTGAATTGCAGTAATCAAGGCTTAAATGCATGTATCATGGATGACAACATATTTGTTCTTTCTTGGGAACGTAAACTGAATTTTGACAATATTTCTGCTAACAAGAGAGAGAAGAAGGGGCTGGTGATAAATGCAAAATACTATTTTTGGCTCTGCTATTAATTTGCTATACAGTCTTAGTAGGTCTTTTCATCTGCATCACCAAGATTCCAGTGAAAGCATGAGAAGTACACAAAAAATGGCTGAATGACAAGACACAGTTTTTCCTTTATCTTATATTTTTAGGTCTAACTTGACCAGTGCAGAGACACTTCCTCCCTCTCTGCCCTCCCCCGCCAGTAGTGCCTATACCAGGAATACTAAAATCCCTCTTGCTAGTTAGACACCATGTTGTGAAAGCAAGACAGAGCTCTAAGTCTATGTCTGTTCATAAACTTTCGCCTTTCACAGAAACCTTAAAGCCTGCTATGCTATTTCCTGATCTTGGCTGCTGCTAACTGGCTCCCAGCTACAGTCAGTACCCTGACTATATGGTTTGGGTGTCCTCATGTTTATTCTTCCTCAAAGTATTTCTGGCCTAGGCAAACCCATCCTCTGATATGATCTTTCCACTTATCTAATGGCTGTTTGAAAAGATGGATCCCTCATCGTGGAACAGATGTGCATACTCATACTGTACACCAATTAGCGAGTAGAGGAGGAGCTGGATTAACTGCAAAGGGGAGGGTAGAGAAAGAAATATAGTTGCCATGGAATCACTTAGACCTATTTTTTTTTTACCTTGGGTAGCTTAATCATCAGCTTTAACCTTTGCAATGAAGCAGAAGCAAACCCTCCTATTATAAGCAAAAGAATGCCAGACTTGCAACAGGTAGTGGAGAAATGGCGTTTTTCCTTACTGCTGCAAATTTACATGGAAGTAGAAGGTTGCTAAGTAGAATAATCAGATGCCATGACAACTTAGAAAGTCTTCACAGATGAGGAACACTGGTTTATCCAATTTGAAGCTTGAAACTTATTCCTTCTGCCCCATGATTGTTAATAAGTGACTGCGAGCTGTGGAATATTTTCTTGTGCCTGACTCTTCCAACTTACTTTACAGTGTAAAAAACAGGTCTCTGATACAACATCCCCTTCTGTTTTCCTCAAAAATATTAAGTTTGTGCAGGAGTTGTTTTAGGCATCTTTCAGGTTACAGTGCAAACTTCCTGAATTTATCATCCGTAACCAAAGTAAATAATTTACTATATTTTTAATCTAGCACTGACTCCACAAGACACAGAAGGCAAAATTAAGATTTTTGCACTTCACATTCTTTCTCCTACTGATTTGTTTTGGCAAAATGGTAGTTTGTTGAATACCTGAATTGGCCATCATCTGAAAGCACACCCATTTTCTTGAAGTCATCTGCCATATAGGGGAAGACAGAGAATAAATGTCTTATTGCAATACTTTTGTTGTTGCTCATATTTCTGTGCACATCATTCCATGTTTCTGAATACATTCTCAAACCCTATACTACAAAATTGCATCTTATATCTCTCATTACCCTAATGTGGTGATGCTGTTATCAGGTCTTAACCGATTAAGGATGTCCCCCCTCATTTTACTTAGCCCGACTACCTTTCACATGAAGACGTTACATGTAAAGGTCAGGTGCTACAGTATTACTTAGTTATTTAACTACAGATCCTGCATTTGAATTTTCTCTCTTAAATCTGGGACTTCACAATATCATTTCATCCAGGGCATTTACCCAGCTAATTTCCATGTCATCTTGAAACCTATTTATGGTGTATAGAATTTCCTTTATATTTTCATTTGCAAGCAGGATTTTCCGACCTCTTCTGACTACTTATATGCTGATCCCTAATAAGAATGGGTGGCCCTTTTCTAAAGGGGGACTTCTCTCCTGAATTGAGCGGTTTCAACTCCTGACCACAAGGTGGTAGCACTCCTACTTCTTCTGCACTGACACTCATTGAAGTCAATAGGCAGGGCTGAACGTAACAGCTTGAAGCTTCCAGATTCTGCTCTCACTGACATGAATATGCCTTAAAGTCATGTGTAGAAAGGCAATTTTAATATATGATGCTCACATATGCTGTGCCAGCAGCAAATTGATAGTAGCACAGCCTCTTCCATTTTTCTTTCATCCTGACATTACAGCTGACAATTTTTAAACGTTGAACACTGGGATAGTTCTAGATAAATCATACACACAGTCACAGAAAGCAACTATGACACATCAAACTCATCATATATGCAACAGTGAGCCATTCTATTCATGTACAGATTAACTTCTGAGGAACAGTGTTGGCTCTACTTCACATATGCAATTTATCTACACAAACACAGGAAAAGTTTTGCTGCAGGTCAGCAGTCTGGGTTGCCAAGCACTGGGAAAAGCAACCTGTTCTCATAGAAACACATGAGAAGCTTCATCCTGTTTTATGCAGGATCTTGGTAACTGCATTTGATATATAACAATGAGCATCTATATGATAACTATCAGTTTTTCTTGAACGTAAGGGTTTATCCATAGGATTTCTCCCAGAAGTTGTCTGTATTCAGATATATCAGTGGACTAAGGACGTAGTGTTGTACTTCAGTTGCCATGTTCATATTGGAATGGAGAGAATAGTAGGTTGACTTGACTGTAATTGAATATTGTTTATAAAGCATCAATTTTTCTTGCAGAAATATGCAAAATGAACACTTATCTGTTAAAAACGCCAGACAAAAACAACCTCAGAAGGCTGGAGCATCTCTCCAGGTTCCGGACTCCACCAGCATTGCTGCTATGCCGTCTGCAGCCACGTACCAGAGCTTGAAATCTTGTGATAAGTTATTGGTTTGTGGTTTCCCACTTCAGCCTCAAAAATTATAATATTTTAATCATTATTATTTTCATTCAGGCCCACTAATCCTTGCCCTGAGGCAGTTTGGCTTCTCTGCTGCTGACGTCACTTTAGCTGGGACCCAGAGCATAGCATCTGGGGGTTGCTATACCCATCTCAGGGAGGGGGGAGCTTCTCCTGCTCTGCCCCAGCACGGGGTTAGCAGAACGCAGAGAATCCCAAGAAATGCAAGGGGAGGAGGGAAGGTAATATGAGTCCCCACTCTGGAAATAAATAAACAAATCCAAGGATGGACTAAGCTGACCAACTGCACCACTCCCATTCCCTGTGGAGCACTTGCAGCCCATTCCTCAGATGCCTCCCAAAAACACGGAGGTTTTTACATTAGCCTGGCAAATATATCCCCCCTTTCTAGCCAGTTGGCAGCCTCTTTTATCTCTAATATATTTGAGATGGAGTTACTCGTCTTTCAAGGGCCACCATGTCCAGCTTTTTTAATAGCAAAACAGATATCTGAGACATAGAAGCATGAGGGCGTTGCTTTGCAGCAGTCTGATCTACACACCTGGCTGCTCAGCCTCTTCGTATGGCTGAAAGCAGTGATGAGGCCATGGCTGGACATTTTTGTTGTAGCTTTGAAATAAATCTCTCTTTTTTTTTTTCCCCCAAACCACTTATATTTGCGTTTTATTGAAACAGTTGTCCAAACCCCAGAAATTCTTGACCGCCATCAGTCTGTGTCCCTAACAGCTTGATTTCTTCCCTGATGCTGTCTTACTCTAACTACAGTCTTTTGACACTAAATTTTGCAATTACTCCTCTTTCTTCTCATGGCAATAACAAATATTGGCCATGTATCCTGAATACAATTATAATTGACTATTTTCAAATGATGCAGCTTCACCTATCTTACTGAAGTGTGGAACAAAAGATATTTTCCTACAGCTAATGCAACCCTTCAGGCCAAAGGTTTTCCCTCCTACATACCTGTGAAATCTCATTAACAAGCAAAACTAGGTCTGCCACGTTTTCTAATTCCCTCTTTCTCTTCATCAAGGGTGTTCTAGTGACTTTTATTTTTTCAAGAAAGCTTCACACAACCTCTAGGAAAATAAGGGATTAGTCAACAGATGAAAATTCAGTCTGTTGAACTATATTAATTTTTTGAAGGCTGATATATTGATAGGGATTCATTCACTTGGAGAAGAAAATAAACTATGCAGACTCTCTATAAGCAAACAATTAGAACTACACTGAAAACCTCCTCAAAACAAAAAAGCCCCTTCTTTTCTAACCTTTTTTTCTGTCCCTACCCAAAATACTATACAAATAAAATTGTGTTGAAAAGAAAAGGCTCAGGAAGAGAATCTTGGTCATGACATTTTTATGAAACAAAATTAAGGCTACTTAGGAAATCATCAAATTTCTTAGCTCCAGTTAATAACAAGTAACTGCAGGTTCTTGGGTCTGCTCTGTGTCTGACAGGTAGAATAAATAAATGGCCTGGAGATAACAACAGAGTCAGAAGGTAATTTGGCCCCCATAACATTTCACTTATGGAAGATGCCTGTTGGAGAAATGCCAACTAATGCCAAGTAATCTCTGAATCAAACAAAAAGCTATGCCATCGCAGAAAAAACTTCACTGGGAAATTAATTTGCATATTGCTCTAAAGGAAATGCTGCACATAAACACTAGTACAAAAAGCAGATTTTCTTTTTTTAAAATATAAGTTCTTCAATGCTATTAAAATGTAAACATGTAAAAAGTCAAATTTTAAGCCAACCTTTCATTTGATGATTTGTACTACAGTGGCTTTATTAACGTTATAATTTACAGCCTCTTAGCAGTTTCTTTCATTGTGATTTCATCAACAAGGGGAAATTTTTGCAATAAGACTATTCATATAATCACGTTTGGCCTCAAATCTTGAAAATATGACTCGCAGTCACTGAATTCCAGAGAATATTGATTTAAGCAAGTTACTTTGTGAATGAAATAGTGCTTATTCATACTCCCTGGACAGACAGAGAACTTCTGGTCTCTGGGACACCCACAGTAAACCTCTTTTAACCTCTATCAGAAATATGTTATAGAATGACACCTCACAAGCTTTCATGGCATTTGATTACTAGCATGAGCAGAAAAAAAAGTTGAGACCACTTTTCCTTTCTTTATCCTTCCTGCCATCCCCGCTTCACACTCACAAAAAAATGACTAATTATTCATGGCGTAAAAGGTTGGTTTTAATGTGTGTAATACCATATTCTCATTAATAAATATATCTACTTCCAGACATCTCAATAGCCATAACTAAAATTTTACTGGGAGAAATCAAATACAGTAGTAAAAAGATCTTTCCAGTAAATGAATTTTGCAGNTACTTAAAAGCAAGCACTAAACACAAATGAGTTCACTTACAGCTGTTAAAAAACCCAGCTGCAGATATGGACATAGAGAAGTAGCCACTCTTTCTCCTCAACCATTTTGGTGGGCTGCCTTGGGGTTCTTATAATCTCCAAAGTTGTAGTGATGATATTTACAAATATTGTATATCTATAAAGCAAAAAGCAGCTTTTGAATGCAGCTTTAGTTCTCAAAGTATATATGCTCCAAATATAAATGCTTCTCTGAAACAGTCTGCTATGTGATCCCTCCAAATTTCTGAGTTAATTTATACTCCGAGTTGATTCATTGTGTGTATCTACACAAATCCTTTTATAGAGAGGAAAATAATATTAGTTATGGTTACAAGAAATTAGCTAATATTAGGGCAGTGCAGGGAAATGGTTTCTAAAAGGAAGAGACAAGTGTATCAGTGGAGTCAGAAGTGTGTTTGCCTGTTACCATTTTGGAATTCTGCTTCTAAGCTGGATCATCTTCCCCACTTCCACTAGCAGGCCTGTAAATCGGAAAATGCAATGGTGGTAAGTGAACAGTTCTTGGGATCTAGCTTAATCTTTTGTTCCTCTGAATAAGTTTGTGTATTAGCATTCATTGCAAATTAGCTTTTTATCCCCTTCTTTTTACGTATATATTTAACTCTGAATTTCTTGAATTTATAACTGTTAGCCTGAAGACAACTGCAAGATCTTTACATGTTTCAGGATACTGAAATTGTATGCTCCATTCATCTCAATACACTCACTTTCCCCTGTGCTTCCCCTGAAAGCCTGCTTCAGTTTGTGCAAAATATGCATTTGCATGGCAATACGAATGTAACTCATCTGTAGTACTGCTCACTAGTTTCACTTCCAGTCACATTTTTAAAACAAAGTAGAAACCTATCACTGCATTTCACAGGGAGTCAACAGAACTTGTGCATATGAGGCTTGCTCTAAAACTATAACTCTCTCCAGACATCGAGATTTTTCTTGTTCCTGCTTACCTTAGGTGCACACTAGTTTCTGAGCTGCTCCTGCACGTGCAAATTGGTACATCTGTGTATTTACAGAAATTCATAGTTTTGATTAACTGGTGGCTAAGCTTAATGATCACACTATGGATCCAGAGTCCTCATTTCATTCAGTCTTAGAGTACTTATCTTTGACCTGAAACATTAAAACTCCTTTTGATAGGGACATAAACATGCAATTTGGCAGGTAGTTCCTTTTAGTCACAATTTGAAAATATACCGGATAACTAGCACCCTCTCAAATTGCAGCCCCATTCTCTCTGAGATCAGCTGATCTAATTAATTCAGGTAAAACTAACTCACATCCACAAAACATAGCAGCAGCACCAGTTCAGGGAATCTGAGTTTAAGTTATTTTTCAGTTCTCTCCTTATTTTAAGACTGAAGGTAATAGCTCTGTTTTACCCCTCCTGTGCTATAAAGCATTTTAACAATGCTCTTGAACAGGTCTCAATTACTGGAAAAGTTGCAGTATGAAGGCTTCAGGAGCTCTTGTGAGAAAATAACTGCTTAACAGTCTTTATGATGATGAGTCATGGGGCACAAAGATCATTTTCACCTTCTTTTGCATAGCCTTGAGGACATTGCAATTACTTACAGAACAAAAACATTACCCCAGGCTCTTCTGGCAAGCCTGGTGATACCATAATGGATAGCAGCAGACAAATGATAACAAATAAGCAAACACAAAGCTGTGTGATACGGTCTCTATTAAAAAGATAAAAGGAAGGGGTGGAAAGGGCCCAGCATGAGAGGGACTGCCACTGTTGTTTACCAAATAGAAAGCATATTATTATCTTCTGAATCCATTCATGGGAAATAAAGCACTAAGTAAATAAGAAAAGTAAACTGAACTTGACAATGCTCAGCACAGGACTTGCCACTAAACTCTGTGCCCTAGATATGGTTCTACCTGGACTGGGATCTTTATTTTATGTACAATAACAGATTAAGCAAAAGCAAATTTTTTCTAGAGATTTTGCTTTCTTGAACTGTGTAGGAGAGCATGCTGATATCCAGACAGAAATCTGAAAGGTTAGACACTATCATATTACACTCATTAGACAGTACACATTTTACTTGTTGGCATACTGTGAAGTAACAAAAGAAATTATACATTATGAATTTAAATATTGGTATCTCTGAAATAGCACAAAGCTAACTGACAAGGCAAGATGTATCAGTGCCACTGCTTCAATTTTCGGTTTACTTTATTCAGTTTGCCTTTCCTCTGGAATATTAAATGCATCAAGTATTTTTTCTAATTCAGCCCTTGGATTCCTCTTACGTCAATAATAAGCTGGAAATACATTACAAGAGTTAAATCCATTCCCACCTCATCTATCTTCCCCATTGCCTAAGCATGTTTTTTACATGCCACCCACCTGAGGTTGATTGTCTCTTGAGTTTCTGGCATGTTCATTAGATAGCATGAGTGATTTAATATCATGACCTGAAAATGAAAGCTTGAAGAGCGAGCTTTGTTTGTACAGCTATTAACTGAGGACAGGATTTATGCACCTTCTCTCTCCTGTATATATTAATCTCATTAGAGTTGCAGTCTGGAACTCCTGCTATGGGAAGATACCATTAGCAGTCCCTAAAACATGGGATCATAAACTTCATTTTAGAAAAACTTCTGACAACTGCAGCAGTGCCATGCAGCTCCTCGCTGTGCCGGAGCACTGAGGGCAGCTGCTGGCGACCCCCAGAGGGGCTGGAGCCAGGACCCACTGGCACTGCCCGGGGAGGCTGTGTGTAGCCACTGGTGCCCACGGGCCATGACACTCACCACTTGTAAGGCTTCAGCTTTTGGTTTTTGGGAGCCTTTCGAAGTGTGCCTTATATTACAGCCATAGAATATACTGGTTTTGGAGTTCATGCAACAACTGCCAGCTTTACAGCAGGATTCAGTATCTATTTATCAGCTGTGCAAAGCTAGTTCCCATCCTGATCTAATTGTTGTAGATAAGTTGCTCAGTAATGCTAAAAATAAGATTCTTCATATTAATGTGTGTTTTGTGGTATCTTTAGCCCGATTGCCTCAAGATAAGAGCCCCCTTCTGAATTACTAAATATTAGCTAAACTGTCTTATCTCTTTTCTATTTTTAATGGACAAACATTTCTGATCTGTTGAATGACATGTTAGAATGAGTCGATAGTTTTGTCATGTTTTACCAAAATCTTAAATAACAATTCTTAGTTCTAGTCTCTACTTTTGGTATGTCTTATTATTTTAGTATTTCAGAACAACTCATAATGTACCATTTCTGAAAATTCATGTCTCTTTCTCAGCGGTAGGTAATTTTCCTTTTGTTTTCAGATTGTGACTGTGGAAAGTACAAGAGAAGTTGCATTTGGGTCTTCTTCACTACTTCTTTTCTGTTTGTTTTTAAAAACTTGAGGGTTTTTTATTTATTTATTTATTTTTAACTGGAAGGTGCTAAACAACTTTATCCCTGTTCCATGCTGCATTCTGTTTATTAATGTGTTGACAGGGGGGAGCTTCTGCATGACTCTCTCCACTATGGGTCCTCATTCACATCAATGACATTCCTTGTCAGTAAATCAAAATAATTTCTAATTCGTTGGGTTTTTCTTTTAATCTGCTGTCAACTATACGCACAGGGTCTAGTCAGTTCTAATGCATTTTCCATATCCAACACAAAGTGTTTGTCAGCTGACATTTGCCATTCATGAACTGCTTGCGCAAATCAAGCTTCCAAGCTGTTCCTGTACAGATTTTCTGTACAGTGGAGATCTCCTTTATTCTGTTCATATGCCCTAGAAATGCAGAGGGTTTCTAACACCACAGTGTAACTTTAAGATATTATCCAAGGCTTTATTTCTCTGATAAAGGAGACTGAACCAGAATCTGCTTTTTTCAGACAATAACAGACAACACTTATCCTGAATATATTTAATGGCAACTCTGAGCCATGCAAAGCTAAACATAAAATTAATTTTTACCTACCCTGAAAAAAAAAATTTTGACTTCTTGACTATAATGAAGTTGCTGAGAATTTTGCCACAACTTCAGTAGGACCAGGATTTAATTTTTAATGATAGATTTTGGTGTTTTAACCTTCAGTCTTCTCTATTCTACCTTCTGTATTTAGCATGTCATGTTTTCAAAATGCTTCAAAGTCCCACAAAAGTCTCATAATAAATACAGACACACTAGAAAATCTTAAGTTGCAAGTTACAAACAATGTCAACAGCATGTCTGCAAAACTCAGTTTCTGCACTGAATCTCTTTGCTCAAACTTTAATCTGCTTCAAACTCAGCTGTGTTACATTAACCCTATTACCCTTTTATACAGAGCTGGTTTCATTTGGCAGCATAAATACCAATCCTCAGNAAAATGTAAGTGTTGTAAAGCACAGTAAAGATGCAAAGAGTGGAATAGGAAAAAGAAAAAGGGTTTTTGATTATGCAATACAATCAAGAGCACCTGTGCTGGAATTCATTAACTCCATTGAGCAGGCAGCTGCATATTTGCAACATCCTGATGAGGCAGAGGAAAAAAGGAGAGCAGATGAGTGACTATAGAAATTGGAAAACATAACAAAACATTTAAAGTGCCTCATTTTCTTACTCAGGCATTTGATTATCCTGTTTCCCATTCAGAACTGCTGATTTCTTTGTATTTCTGGGTATATAATATGTTTGTATAGTCCATTTTACAGGTATCTTCATTATAAATACAAAGGAACACTGTAATAATGTTTTCCAAAAAGTACGGCTTACACTAGTGGTTCTGCAAAGTAAAACACTTGAAGTAGTGCTGAACACCTTTATTCTGTAAGTTTATAATTTAGGAGAGAACATTCTTATTAGCAATCACCCTGGTCATATTAGGCAAATGTGGTTGGTTTTTTTTTTCTTATCTTGTTTCTATTCCAATTTTCACTATCCCAAATTTCTCTGTCTTTTATGCTATACAGGTAAGTTTATAATCCATGGAAATTTTACTTGGACCTCTGACATGGCTTGCAGCTGTGGAAGAAGTCCATCATCTTCATTCATAGACCTGTTATAATTAAGGGTCATCAGGTGGATCTTCACTGTCTACTCTTGGCCTCTGCTAACAGTAATTATGTAAGTTATTTTCAAGCGCTTGTTGGATTATTGAAGTGGAAATTCTGAAAATAGCTGATCACAGATGCCTCCTACAAGTAACTGCTCTGATGCTGAGGGAGGACTGCAGGTATTAATGCTTCCTCAGATTATATTAAATTCTACTCATGTTGTCTAAGGAGTCAGGCGTGTGTGAGGAATATGGAATTGAACATTGCCTCTAAAAACTGGAGCATCACAAAGTTCTGTGAACTAATTTCCCCAGGTTTAGCAGGGGAAAACAGATGCATGCTATTAGTCACCTGAACTTCAGTGGGATTTTTCAGTAGTATCTTTATAAGTGAAAGACGTTAGCAAGCCTCCCTGATGCACTGAGTTTTGTCTCTTACTGAGATACTGTTACAGGACATAAGCAGGAATTACTGGCAGTATTCGGTCTGCATGTCTGTTTGCCCTGTATGTAGCATCATGTTTTGCATTATGATTTGTGGTCTCTTGTTTATAACTTTTTGAGACTAATTCATCCATATAAAGCACTCCGTGTATTCCACTTGGAGTGGAAAATAAGTGTATACACATATCCAGAATTCCAGATACCACATTCAGATCTCTCATACATCGGAGTGTTCCAAAAATAACTCTTTTGAGCTCAATCAATTGACACTGAATTTGTATAACTGAGAGCAGAAGTAGGAATTGACCTCTTTTCTGTAGTCTCACTGGTAAGATCATGTTTACTAATATAATATGTTGCCCAAACAAGAGTTGTAAAACAAAGGGAACAACAACATTGAGAAACAGAATGGCTGAAAATGAGTCTCAAGCATTGAAATACTACTGAACAATATATTTCCTTAAAAATTAGTCGAATTATAGTTCCTCTTCTCAAAATCTCTTAACATTACTTTCCTATTCATTTTCTCCTCTGTTTATTACTAC